>OU342742.1:446123131-446189028 GCA_910589775.1 Avena eriantha
GTGTCATTGCATGTATGCTCTCTTCACAATCCACCCATGGATCCACCAGTGTCATTGCATGTGTGTTCTTTTTAGTAACAACAACCAGAGTCATTTTGCATGTGTGTTCTTCTCACATACCACCTACGGATCCACCAGTGTCACTGCATGTGTATTATTTTCAACTACCACCCATGGATCCACCAGTGTCATTGCATGTGTGTTCTTTTTAGTAACAACACACCAGAGTCATTTTGCATGTGTGATCTCTTCACATACCACCTATGGCTCCACCAGTGTCATTGCATGTGTGTTCTTTTTAGTAACAACAACCAGAGTCATTTTGCATGTGTGTTCTCTCACATACCACATATGGATGCACCGGTGTCATTGCATGTGTATTATTTTCAACTACCACCAATGGATCCACCAGTGTCATTGCATGTGTGTTCTTTTAGTAACAACAACCAGAGTCATTTTGCATGTGTGATCTCTTCACATACTACCTATGGATCTACTAGTGTCATTGCATGTGTGTTGTTTTTAGTAACAACAACCAGAGTCATTGAAATGTGTGTTCTTCTCAGATACCACCTATGGATCCACCAGTGTCATTGCATGTGTGTTCATTTCACTAACAACAACCAGAGTCATTGCATGTGTGTTCTTTTCACATACCACATATGGATCCACCAGTGTGATTGAAATGTGTGTGCTCAACTGAGACCACACATGGATCCACCAGTGTCATTGCATGTGTGTTCTTTTAATAACAACCAGAGTCATTTTGCATGTGTGTTCTTTTCACATACCACATATGGATCCACCATTGTCATTGCATGCGTGTTGTATTCACAATCCACCTATGGATCCACAAGTGTAATTGCATGTGTGTTCTCTTCAGAGACCACACATGGATCCACCAGTGTCAGTGTATGTGTGTTCTTTTTACTAACAACAACAAGAGTCATTGAAATGTGTGCTCTCTTTAGAGACCACACATGGAACCACCAGTGTCATTGCATGTGTGTTCGTTTCACTAACAACAACCAGAGTCATTGCATGTGTGTTCTTTTCACATACCACATATGGATCCACAAGTGTCATTGCTTGTGTGCTCTTTTCACAATCCACCCATGGATCCACCAGTGTCATTGCATGTGTGTTCTTTTTACTAATAACAACAAGAGTCATTGAAATGTGTGCTATCTTCAGAGACCACACATGGATCCACCAGTGTCATTGCATGTGTGTTCTTTTCAGTAACAACAACCAGAGTCATTGCATGTGTGTTCTTTTCACATACCACCTATGGATCCACCAGTGTCATTGCATGTATGCTCTCTTCACAATCCACCCATGGATCCACCAGTGTCATTGCATGTGTGTTCTTTTTAGTAACAACAACCAGAGTCATTTGCATGTGTGTTCTTCTCACATACCACCTACGGATCCACCAGTGTCATTGCATGTGTATTATTTTCAACTACCACCCATGGATCTACCAGTGCCATTGCATGTGTGTTCCTTTTAGTAACAACAACCAGAGTCATTTTGCATGTGTGATCTCTTCACATACCACCTATGGATCCACCAGTGTCAGTGCATGTGTGTTCTTTTTAGTAACAACAAGCAGAGTCATTTTGCATGTGTGTTCTTCTCACATACCACATATGGATGCACCGGTGTCATTGCATGTGTATTATTTTCAACTACCACCAATGGATCCACCAGTGTCATTGCATGTGTGTTCTTTTTAGTAACAACAACCAGAGTCATTTTGCATGTGTGATCTCTTCACATACCACCTATGGATCCACTAGTGTCATTGCATGTGTGTTGTTTTTACTAACAACAACCAGAGTCATTGAAATGTGTGTTCTTCTCACATACCAGCTATGGATCCACCAGTGTCATTGCATGTGTGTTCATTTCACTAACAACAACCAGAGTCATTGCATGTGTGTTCTTTTCACATACCACATATGGATCCACAAGTGTGATTGAAATGTGTGTTCTCTATAGAGACCACACATGGATCCACCAGTGTCATTGCATGTGTGTTATTTTTAGTAACAACCAGAGTCATTTTGCATGTGTGTTCTTGTCACATACCACATATGGATCCACCAATGTCATTTCATGTGTGTTCTTTTTAGTAACAACAACCAGTCATTTTGCATGTGTGTTCTTTTCACATACCACCTATGGATCCACTAGTGTCATTGCGTGTGTGTTCTCTTCACAATCCACCTATGGACCCACCAGTGTCATTGCATGTGTGTTCTTTTAGTAACAACAACCAGTGTCATTGCATGTGTGTTCTCTTCAGAGAACACACATGGATCCACCAGTGTCATTGTATGTGTGTTCTTTTTACTAACAACAACAAGAGTCATTGAAATGTGTGCTCTCTTTAGAGACCACACATGGAACCACCAGTGTCATTGCATGTGTGTTCTTTCACTAACAACAACCAGAGTCATTGCATGTGTGTTCTTTTCACATACCACACATGGATCCACCAGTGACATTGCTTGTGTGCTCTTTTCACAATCCACCCATGGATCCACCAGTGTCATTGCATGTGTGTTCTTTTTACTAATAACAACAAGAGTCATTGAAATGTGTGCTATCTTCAGAGACCACACATGGATCCACCAGTATCATTGCCTGTGTGTTCTTTTCAGTAACAACAACCAGAGTCATTGCATGTGTGTTCTTTTCACATACCACCTATGGATCCACCAGTGTCATTGCATGTGTGCTCTCTTCACAATCCACCCATGGATCCACCAGTGTCATTGCATGTGTGTTCTTTTTAGTAACAACAACCAGAGTCATTTTGCATGTGTGTTCTTCTCACATACCACCTATGGATCCACCAGTGTCATTGCATGTGTATTATTTTCAACTACCACCCATGGATCCACCAGTGCCATTGCATGTGTGTTCTTTTTAGTAACAACAACCAGTGTCATTTTGCATGTGTGATCTCTTCACATACCACCTATGGATCCACCAGTGTCATTGCATGTGTGTTCTTTTTAGTAACAACAACCAGAGTCATTGAAATGTGTGTTCTTCTCACATACCACCTATGGATCCAATAGTGTCATTGCATGTGTGTTCATTTCACAATCCACCTATGGATTCACCAGTGTCATTGCATGTGTGTTCTTTTTAGTAACAACAATCAGAGTCATTTTGCATGTGTGTTCTTCTCACATACCACCTACAGATCCACCAGTGTCATTGCATGTGTGTTGTTTTCACTAACAACAACCAGAGTCATTGCATGTGTCTTCGTTTCACATACCACATATGGATCCACCAGTGTCATTGAAATGCGTGTTCTCTACAGAGACCACACATGGATCCACCAGTGTCATTGCATGTGTGTTCGTTTTAGTAACAACAACCAGTCATTTTGCATGTGTGTTATTTTCACATACCACCTATGGATCCACTAGTGTCATTGCATGTGTGTTCTCTTCACAATCCACCTATGGACCCACCAGTGTCATTGCATGTGTGTTCTTTTTAGTAACAACAACCAGTGTCATTGCATGTGTGTTCTCTTCAGAGAACACACATGGATCCACCAGTGTCATTGTATGTGTGTTCTTTTTACTAACAACAACAAGAGTCATTGAAATGTGTGCTCTCTTCCGAGACCACACATGGAACCAGCAGTGTCATTGCATGTGTGTTCTTTTCACTAACAACAACCAGAGTCATTGCATGTGTGTTCTTTTCACATACCACATATGGATCCACCAGTGTCATTGCATGTGTGCTCTTTTCACAATACATCCATGGATCCATCAGTGTCATTGCATGTGTGTTCTTTTTAGTAACAACAACCAGAGTCATTTTGCATGTGTGATCTCTTTACATACCACCTATGGATCCACCTAAGTCATTGCATGTGTGTTCTTTTTAGTATCAACAACTAGAGTCATTTTGCATTTGTTTTCTTTTCACATACCATCTATGGATCCACCAGTGTCATTGAAATGTGTATTATTTTCAACTACCGCCGTTGGCCACAAACAATCGGGACACAGAACTAACCAGCAACCGCTCTGGGCTTCTAGAAGACCCGGTCCACGATTGTGAGGCGCCGTTGGATCGGGGAGATCCGCTAGAAGTCTGTTCTACGAACTGATTGGCCGTGGCAACTATGCTAGGCCTGCATCCTTGCCTTTATCCCCTCTAGCTCGGGGCCAAAAATCAGATCGTGTTCCTTCATCGCCATGGAGAGGGAGAGGCCCAAACTCAGCTTGCACGAGGCTCAGATGTTCGCCCACTACGGCATACTTGCGCTGCCATTGGCGAGGCTTCCGGCTGGCTTCGAGCTCAGCTATGCCGGGGTTCCTGTCGCGCCGCTCTTGCGCGACAATGCGTTGGCGAGGCAGATCGAGGAGCGTCGCCGCCAGCTGTCGGAGTGGAAGAGGGAAATGGCGCGGTACTCGCGTACGAGCGCGTACTGGCGAAAGTTGTTCAAGAAGGAGCAGGCTGCGTTGATTGAGCTATGCAGAACCCACCGGCGGGAGATCCACCCGGATCTGCGCAACCCCGAAGGGAGGAAGCACTTCTGGGCAGTGCCTAGGCGTACGAACTCCACCGTTATCGATGCAGCACGCCGTGAAGAATCCATGAGGAGGAGGAACGCTGCCGGGAACATCGGCATCGAGTCCGACGCGGAGGAGGCTGGCGGCGACGCGGACAACGTCGTCAATGATGGAGACTGCAGGAGCGTCATAGTCGATTAGGGCCACTCAAGCATAAATTAAATCTATGTACGGTATCTTAATGCGCTCTTTGGATCTGGGTCACCTGAGTCATGGTCGATTATCGTCATAATCTATATATGTTGGCCATGTTTTAGTTGTTTTTATCTTTGAAACTAGTCGATCGAAACTCGTCTGATCTTGAAAATAAAGTTCGCGCGTTCCCTGGCATATCTGATGGGACAATACGCTGACTCTGCTCCCAGCACTTGATGGCACAGCCGTAATTTGGAGTGCGCCTGAGGAGAAGGGATCGTGCGTGTTGTAATAGTGTACTACTCCTGTCCAGATATAACTGACTTAGTTTTTTAGATATTTAATAAATGTGTCTATACCCAAAACATGTCTAGGTACATGTTTTAGGTTTCTCTGTCTTTCAAACTAATCAAAAGTCGTCAAATTCTGAACAAACAAAGTCATTGCGTTCACACCTGATGGGACAATACGCTGACTCTGCTACTTGATGGCACATCCATAATTCTGGAGTGCGCCAGAGGAGATGGGAACTAGTTGCCGCGTCCAAGCGTAGGTAAAAAATTAATGTAATAATATTTAAAAAATATATAATCTGGTCCACATGACCCCATCACAGACACGTTGCACGCGCCAGATATAAATAAAGATGACACGGCTAGTTTAGTTTCAATGATACAATTCAACATAGGACGTTGTTGTGCCCGCATCTTTCTGCTCCTCTTATTAGTCTGCTAGCCCACGCTGCATTAAGCATTAGTTGATGAGGATAAAAAATGATAAAATGGCAAATAAAACAATTTTTAAGCTTACCTTTCATCCGGAGAATCGTACAAAGATGAAATTGGCAGGAATTTATTATTTCCCCTGTAGTTAGCCGAAAGATCCTCAAGAACATCCTCAATCACCTCTGCAACTTCTTCATATTCTAATACACCTCCATTATTTGCCCTTTCCTGCCTGTTCCGCTTACCCTTTTGTTTCTTTTCACACCCTTTTCTTGCCAGCACCTCCAGTTCTTCATAAATTGGCTGCTTACGTACGTTTTCCTCCGAGTGTTCATCACCGTCTTCGCGCTGCTCTTCCTCCAGTTCTGGCTGAGAAGCCTCATTTTCTGCCACCGGGGTGTGAACAGGGACAATAGCATGTGTAACTGGGCTTTTGCACAACCTCTTGATATGGCCGAATCCGCCACAACGTCCGCATTTCCTTTTCCTAGCACCAAGACTTGGACCTTTATCGATGGAGGCTACGATCTTTAGCTTTATAGGCCTCCTAGGTGGCCTCCTAAGAACTGGTGGTTGATGTTTGAACCCTGGATCGACAATCTCCCAATCATTTTCATCGGCCATAGGTGGTACATTTTCTGCATAAGTTGCAGCAAACTTGTCCATAGAGAAATAGTTGTCGACATAGTTCTCTATTTCAGCTCCGTTACCTCTAAGCTTTAAGATGAAGTAAATTGCATGGTGACATGGCAGACCAGTAATCTGCCACTGCCTGCATGAACAAGTCTTGTTTCCCATGTCTACAATGTACCTCCGTTCACTTCCACACTTGTATTCTACATAAACCTCAACCAATGTTCTGGAACTTTTGACCACCCTCATCTTTATCGTTCTCATTGCCCTGGTTCTTGCATTCAGTAACATAACCACCTTTGGAACTATTTTATGGCCTAAAAAATTTCTTGCACAAATTCTTTGCCTTAAATCTATCTTCACCATTATGCATTGTATTATTGCATCCAACAAAATAAGAATTCCAAGTGTCTTCATGCCCGAAATCTTATCATTGAAACTCTCTGCCAAATTATTGCATACAAAATCCACCTTGCTTAACTCACCAAACTTGCTTCTGGCCCATAGCTTGGTGTGTTGTTCCTCAAGGTATTTTTTCACCTTTGGAACTACATACATGTTCTGCAAGTAAGTAGCATGCGTGCTTGGGATGTATGTGTATGCTGATCGCCAGAAGTCCTCTTCAAAGATCTTTCCTTCGAACTTCTTCGTGAAGTTAGTAGCGAGGTGTCGCATGCATTCCCTATGCTCAACCCTAGGAAACACAGCATCAACAGCATTCTCAAGACCCTTGGATGCACCGGTGTGTATCACCAAGCCTTTAGGGTGACCAATTACTTCCCGTAGTCTCTGCATGAACCATGTCCAGCTTTCATTTTATTCACCCTCAAGAACAGCATAAGCTACGGGTAGAAGCCAATTATGCGTGTCCAAAGCACAAGCAGAAGCAACATGTCCCCTGAACTTCCCTATTAAAGAAGTTGCGCTTATTGCCAAGTATGGCCTGCAGCAGTCTAGGAACCCCTTCCAGCATGCCTTCAGGAGACAAAACATCTCCTGAAGCATATCTTATCTGCCTGCTTATACCTGACCCCCCTCGAGACCTTCTCTCTCCCTTTCACAACCTCGTAATCAATGTCAACAACACTACCAGGTGATGTTTTCTCTACCTGAGCTTTGAAACTATACAACATATGAAAACTGTCATTCAACTTGCCTTGAATGAAGTCTAGAGCCATCTCCTTCCCTTCAAAGACTCTGTGATAAGGAATCAGAACGTTAAACTTTTTGCTAATCTTTGCTCTGAGTTCAGTTGGTCCAATGTTATGATCCTGCCTCACCCAGTCAAGTACAGTAGCAGCAATCCACTTGGTAGTTGCCGGTCTAATTTTACCACTTAAAGAAGTATTAGGGCAATTGTGTTCCTTCGTGTTTACTTTGATCTGCATTAGATAAGAATCCAAATAATTGAGAGCTAGTTATCAGCATAATAAATATGAGAAAGACTGAAACTAAATGTAGCTATTGCAACCTGAAATGGGTGTCCACCCCGCATTGGAGATGCATGTAATCTCCATTTACACACATTACTTTCCCTACAGTGCACCCTAAATCTCTTTTGGTCGCTCTTTTCAATGATAAATTCGAACCCAACTCTGATTGCATAGGTTGCAACTACATATCTACAGTCCTCCACATTATCAAAGACAGTCCCCTCATCAATTGTAGGATTGTCCCTGCCAAAGTGTATCACTGGCCTGTCCACGTCTTCGTCGTTGTATCTACATCCCATTTCCACATTTTCACATTCCTCTTCCTCATCAGTCCCATAGTCAGGCTCAATGTTCGAATCAACCAAATATTCCCTACTCTCCATCCTATCAGGGCAGCAGCCACGTCTGGATATGCTTTCTCATCATCATTGGCACCGCCACACGTTAGTGCCTTCATGCTCGCTTGACAAAGCATCATGCTCAAGGACAAGCTGTACAGACGTCCTGCGGTTACCAACCCATATCCTTGGCATCACCACGGGACTATAAACGCTAATTGGGGTATGCCGATAAGGAATCACAGTTCTTACCTTTCAATGTGGACAAACGACACCTTCTCTGGGCTCCATACCTCCAAAGCTCTACACCCCGCTACCTCTCTCCCCGTTTCGTTGTCCTCTGTGCTCTCTAGACTTGAAAGATATTCCGTGCTCTCCAGCCGTGAAGGACCCATATCCATGCTCTCAAGCCTCGCAGGATCCATCTCCGAGCGGGATCCAGATCACCAGCGTCGTTGGGCCCCTAACCTAACGGCCGACTCTTGGTTTTCGTTTCTAGACGCGCCTAGGCGGTTGGCGACGGCAAGGAGACAGGGCAGGGAGGGGAGGGGACATGAGGGGATGGCAGGGAGGGGAGGGCGGGAGGACGACGACCCAAGGGGACGACGAGAGCGGTGCACGACTGAGTGGAGTGGCGGCGGCAGGAGCAGAGGAGAGGAGCGGAGCAGAGCTGGTTGCGACAAAGCATGGAAAATTGCACAATAATGTGTTGGTGGGCGGCACTAGCCCTCGAACCTGGGACACGCGCCGTCGTAGGTGGAGGATGCGGGCCCGCCTGTCAGAAAACATGCCACCTGTCAGCGCACCATGCACAGGGAGCGCTTCACGGAATTTTTAGCAGGTACCACATGCCAGTCTGTTTGATCAAAACTTGCATGCAGAATTCAAAGTATTTATTTTTAGTAGCTTCTTTCAGAATTCTCTGTGTTCGACACGGGCATCAGCTCAGCGCCGGAATTCAGGTCCCACATGGAAAATTGCACAATAATGTGTTGGTGGGCGGCACCACCCCTCGAACCTGGGATGCCCGCCGTCGAAGGTGGAGGGGGCGGGCCCGCCAGTCAGAAAACATGCCACGTCGGCATCCCTTGTTTCTGATGCCTTTTAAAAAATAAAACACGCCACATCGTTATCCCTTGTTTCTGATGGTGTTGCTACACTCGACGGTACAGGGTGGCATATAAATAATATCGTATAAACATAAGGGCACAGTCGTAAATATTTCTAAAATGAAACCCGGTCCCGTCTCCTACCTGTCCTGGTACATTGCCCGATGAGGTGGATAGCCACGACCGATCTTTTTAATATGTTCGCACTCTTATGCTGAGAAGGGAAATAAAGATTGAGCTGTTAATGCAACGAGTTTCGAATTATTACCCTCTAAGGAAAAGGGAAATGGTTATTTTCACACGTGCCCGTAGTCCAAACCTACTGTCAGTCTTTCACTCCCCTTCTCCGACTAACCACAGTTCACCTTGCGCAGCTCCTCCGGGCCGTACCAACTAGGGTAACATGGCCCCGCCTAAGCCGCCGCCGCGCGGCAGCCGCCGAAACTGGGGTATTTAGCCCCTCTAAGCTAGGCCATGAAGCTCTACTTCAAGGCCGGTCTCCCATTGCCCTGCCAGGCGGATGATTTTCCCGAATGTGCCGAATCGGCCACGGCGGCGACTACGTCGTCGTTGGCGCCAGATGCGGCAAGCAAGGCCAAGAGAGCGATGTGGAGAAATCGCGCGGCAGCATTACGGCATGCTCTAGGCAATGGGAACAAGGTACGTATCAAATCGTTCATGAGAGCATGCCGCCGCCGAGGGTAGACACCCTCGAATAGGGCAGCGCCAAGGTCTAGGAACTCTCGCGTCCATGCTTCGGTGCGGACTACCTTACCTCAGTGGGGTAGGCTGGGAGCACGCCGTCTGCGGCAAAGACGCTCCATCCTACGCACCGTCGAAGGCCGTACCGTGGCGGCGACCAAGCGTCTATAGTCAGCATGCTGGATTGTTCGACAGCCGGAGTCGGCGGTGGCCATCAGCTCAGCCCTGGAATTCAGGTTCGAGTTCACACGGACCTACGATCCCGAGAAGGAGATGTCGAATTTCAGTTTCAAAGAAATCGTTGCGGCGGCGTGGATGGTCCAACTGAACCGGGACTGGCGCACGCAAATCGCTCGTGCATGAACGATGCAGATTTCTTATAGTTTGGCGGGAATGCAATAGATCAGTTTGGGTTAAATGATCAAAGAACTTATGTCCTCTCAAGGCAATTGGCTAGCCAACTTTTCTGGTGGAGATCTGTAGTTTCTTCAGTGTAGAATAGTTATGTTCAGACTGAAGAATGGCTTTTGTAGATGAAATGCTGACGAATTGTTCTATAAACTAGTAGGAAGTTTAGCCCACTTTTGTGCAGGTATAAGACCCTTTTGTATGGAAGTACTACTGTTGTAAGCAAATACTATCAAGTACCTATTTCCTTCAATTACTAGTTGTGGTTCAATCCAGTTAACTGGCATCTTTTTATCCCAGACTACAGATTTTGCGTCTGCTGTCTGTGCTGTAAACCATTTTTTCCTTTGTCTTGTGTTGCCTGCAAAATGGTCCTGCAGTTCAACTTGTTACAAATGTAGCTACCTTGTACTCCCTCCGTTTCAAAATATAAGATGTTTTAGCTTTGTGAATGAAGTGTATCTAGTCCCCTTTTAGTATGTAGGTTCATCTAGGTTTAGAAAGCACCATCACTAAAAGATGTCTAGATATGCTCCATTCACAAAGCTAAAACATCTTATATTTTGAAATGGAGGGAATACTTGAAGAGGAGATGGACTACATTTTCCTGGCATCTACAGAATTGACATTGCTCATTGCCAGACCACCCTCTTTTCATGCGGTTGTCCTTGGTTATTCACAGAAATTATAAAGCACGGTGTTCAACTACATCGATTCAAACTATTACACGCACACAAACTACATCAAATTCATTACCCACACATACTACATCGATTCAAACTATTACACACACATACTACTTCAAACTATTACACACACGTACTACATCGATTCAAACTATTACACATTTTTAGTCGATGCTAACTTCCTGCTACGCTGTCCATACTACAAATTCATTAGCCACACATACCACGGCAATTCACTAGAGCTCTGTCTTCACTCAAGGGAAATCAGAACCACCAGGTCGTCCAAGCCCGGTCCCCCCACCGAAACTGTGTGCCCCGTCGCAAAACGGTGGCGGTCCTGTGCCATCGATCCTTCCAGGCCAACATTGCAGGCGACGAGGGCGCTTTCTGGCAGCCTCTTCGGGGCCCTGAATGCCATGTACCGAGTCCAGAACCTCCTCCAGGTGGATGATGACCGGGTGCTTCTAGCAAAGTTGTCGCCCTGCCCTGCTTGGAATCTACACCTCGTACATCTTAGGAACAGCGTCAGGATCTTTCAGCCACGCCTTTACCTCGATGACCCATCTGTCGCTCGGTGGCACGATTTCCACCAGCTCGCCGCCAAGGCTACTGACGACCTGCTTGAGGGCCTCTGGCTCCCAAGCATCTAATGGGAGGCCGTCAAAGCCGAGTTTGGAGAAGAAACGAAGCTGCCCCAAGCGATCGTCCCACCCACAGGCGCGATGCCAACACATGAAGCTCATTTTCTCCCCGCAGCACTCGAACGAACGGGAAGAATGCAGAACATGCTCGGTGTTTGAGCTGTGCTCGAACCAGACGAAAAAATCGAATGGCGGCACGCATACCTCAATGTTGACCTCATTTTGTCTGATCCCAAAACGAGACCTGAAAGCCGACAGAAACTCTGCTGGTGACACGGCGGGACGGACGCCCAGCATGGTGGCCCTGAGAGCGTGGTCGTCGAACTGCTGTGCCAGGGCTACCATGCCTGGGGTGCGCGGCAGCATGCAACTTTCAGAGGCCGGTCACTAGCCTGGATCGCCTGACGAGACGCGCTCCGTCGTGCGAGAAGGACTAGCCAGAGGCGAGATATTAGTCCGGGGACGCGAAGCTCCGATACGGCGGACGATGCAACGGCAATGGCTGCGAGCTTCGATTAGAGGCGTGGGAGGTTGACCGGACATGGCGGAGACGCAAATTAGAGCAAGTGCGAGCTCTGATCTGAGACGAGCAGCCGGAGCTCACCAAATGTTATGGGGAGGGGAGCAGGGGAGAAGACCAGAGCAGAGCAAAGAAATAGATCTCGTCCACTTAGGGATCTGGTCCACGTAGGGGCAAGCTAGTCCACGACCGCAAAAGATAACGGGGAATACTGACATGGCGGGCCAAGAAGAGTTGACCGAACGGCGGTATTTGAGTTCAACCGTTTTTTGTCTGGTTCAAACGACCCTTTGGCCGTTAGATTCGTATTCACCCCCATTTGGCCCTTCTGGACAATTGGCGAATCTACTATGGCCCCTCCGCGCGATTGATGGCAACTCAGGTACCGCGGTGCGCTCACCCACCAAGTTTGGTACCCCAGACGAACATTCCCCCAGACCGCGCCTCGACACCAAATCACGGACGCCACTCCGCCTTGAACCCAGCAACCCACCAGACACGGTCATGCACCGCCGTGCGACCCATAGTAGCCATGATCGCTGTCGAGCACCGCCTTTGTCTCCTAGAGCGCGTAAAGCCACCGACCGTTAGGCGCCGCCCCTAGCCGCTCCATTGCGCCGTAGCTGACCGCCAGCAGACCGCCCACCATCCGCCTACCTCGCCCACACTGGTAGCCCTCTGTATCGCCCTCGCCAGAGACGCCAGCCCACACCCGTCGGTCCCCTCATCGAGCCTATATAAGGAGGCCACCCCAGCACCATTTCTTCACACCATCTCACTCCCCCCTCCACTGATCATTTCCCCTCTCTCGCCGGAGCCGCTCGAGCAGCACATCGCCGGAATTCCACCAGAGGCAGCCGCTGTAGAGGAGGAGAAGGTGCGGTTGATTTCGTCCACCTCAGCCCCTCTCGCGGCTTCGCATGAGTTCACCGTCACCGTCCAGTTCGTTCGCCCACCTCGCCACACTAGCTGGAGCCCTGGTACGTCCCAAGTCGACCCCCACCGACCGTTTAGGGTTTGATCTCGCCGGCAACGAGTCTGTCGTTGACGACGACTGTGGACCGTTGATCTAGGTTCTTATTGTGTGGCCCAGATCGTCCCGTACCGCTTCGGGTTTTATGTGTCGCTGACATGCGAGACCAGCCTGTCAGTCGCCCTCTTCGCCGCTGAGTATTACTGTGCCAGCCCATTTACTTTCCCGCGTTGACCTGGTAATTCAAATTAGGATTTTTCTATTTAGGTTTAACATCAATTCCGTCCCTTAGTTCAAAAATCAATTCAAGGAGTTTTACAAATCCAAATGGAGTGATTCCAATTTTGTTGGAAAAGTAATGAAGATATATATACAAGCCCATTGTATTTAAATCATTTAGATTTAGAGATCTCTCCTAGTAAAAATAACACGATAGAAGCATTTGCACATTCAAACATTTTTCTAAAATCAACCATAATAGCTTTTGTGTTGATTCCAACTCTCAAAAATCACATTTAACCATACCTATCGGAATATGTAATAATATTAAGGTTTGCATGTAGTGACTTTGGACTAGTACCAAAATAATGCTATATAGGCATTTCTAGTCACTTTAAATCATTAAATATTCAACTTAAACTTATTAAAATGTGATCCAACATTTAAATCACATTCCCATATGTTAGAATATGTGGTGATGACATGTGTCCACATGATCCCATATTTTATTTGGAGAATATTAAATCTTAGTTAATTTCAATGAGTAGAAATTACTTTTCTCAAATAAAAAGAATGAAACTAGTTAATTGAACCTTGTGATGCTTGTGATGATAATAGATCATCAAATGTGTGGCTTAGTATGCTAAGTATCCTAGTTAAGCTTTGTTTGGTGATTGTGTATCCTGTATGTATTTATAGATGATAGTACCGACCAAGCTTTCGAGGAGGAGAAAGAAAACTTCAACCACTACACTACACAAGGCAAGCTACTATTGGCAAGCTAGCACTATACAAGTTTATCCTTGCAAGCCTAGCACTTCAAGTAAACTGAGCAAGCTATTGTTCGCAAGCTAGAATTAAGCTAGACAACCTAAGCAAGATGCATTAGGCATGCTTTGGTTATGCCCTTTGACTATTACCTACCCCAAGTTGTTATTTACAAGCTTTACTTTCTTTACTTTACCAAAATCCTTTACTTGTTTGAAGGTAGCATAAAGAGTACAAAACTTGACCTATCTAGATCAACTTAGATGTCATTCTATGGCATGAGATTGACCTTAGCATCCCACTTTAGTGAACACTCTTAACTTAGTAGCTTAGAGCTAAATCAAAACATGAGTCACTTTAGATGGGAGTACTTGGTGAAAATGACTTGTCAAAACCTTGGAATGATGAGTCATTCTATTGAGATGTTTTGACATGTGTTGAGAATCACAAATGGTTTAGGATGATGAAAATGTTGAGGCATGAGCCTTAGCCCTTTTACAAAACTGATGGTTGGGTTCGAATGCGATAACATTCCAATTTTACCGTACAACCACAATACCTAAATTGGGTAAGGCTTAGCCGAAAGTTTATATGCATTAGTATTAGTTCCCTCACGGGAGAGGATTGAGCCGAGGCTACCTCTCAATGTTCTCCACCTATGCAGTGCCCAAGATGATAGATGGTCATGGTTGGGAGGCCATACTCATAGGAGAGGTGCTTATACTAGGGTGTGTAGAGGAAAGGTTATGTTTGATTATCTGCATACTAAGTATGATGATTCAGGGTTATCCCTCACAGATGTATCGAATCTTGTGGTGAAAGTGTACCACCTCTGCAGAGTGTCAAACTATTCGAATAGCTGTGTCCGCGGTTATGGACAGTTGGGGTGGCCATACTATTCCGTTGTCAGATGTTTTCAAAATGACTTATGATATGAATGATGAATCTTGACTTGACCACAACAGGATTATGACTATGACACTAGCTTCCCAATTTAAGTGATTCTAGAACTTTATTTTATCTTTCTTTGTTTCTGAACTCAGCTTAGTTTTCAAACTTAACTTTACAAATAAACTTAGAATTTAGCATTTCCTACTAGAGCTATATTACTTGTTAGTGATAGTTTGTGAGTACTTAAAGAGTACTCATGGTTTTGTCCCTGGCTATTCCTATGGCCAGACTATGAAGGAGACTACCAAGATGAAGGACAGTAGGACGACTATGATAACTAGGACTATCTTCCATCGTCAGCATTGCCTATGACCCTGAAGATGGACCCCACCGCTATGCTTATTATTTTATTCTGCTGCTTGTTGTATTAAGCCTAGATCTTGACATCCTTTATTCGTGTAAGACCTTATTATGGTTGGTAATGGATGATGTATTGTGATGTCTAATCTGTTATGTCTCGCAAAAATGGAATCCTGGGATTGCGAGGTATGGCATAACAGGCATCTGGGATTAAAAATCCGGGTGTTGACAATTGATCCACTAGAGTTCATTGCATGTGTGTGTGTGTGTCAGTGTGCATCACTGTGGGTTTTGGAAAAGAACACATGCAATGATGCCCATCAAACATGTGGTGTTCTTTTCATAAACCACATGGATCCACCAGTTGTCATTGCATGTGTGTCCTTTTCATGAACCACATGGATCCACTGATGTCACTCCTGCATGTGTGTTCTTTTCATAAACCACATTGATCCACTGATGTCACTCCTGCATGTGTGTTCTTTTCATAAACCACATTGATCCACTAGATGTCATTGCATGTGTTTTATCCACTGATGCCACTCTAGCATGTGGTGTTATTCTCATAAACCACATGCATCCACTAGATGTCATTGCATGTGTGTTCTTCTCATAAACCACATGGATCCACTAGATGTCATTGCATGTGTGTTTTTTCATAAACCACATGGATCCACTAATGCCACTCCAGCATGTTTATTCTTCTCATAAACCACATGGATCCACTAGATGTCATTGCATGTGGTGTTCTTGTCATAAACCACATTTATCCACTAGAGTTCATTGCATGTCTGTGTGTGTGTGTCAGTGTGCATCACTGTGGTTTTGGAAAAGAACACATGCAATGACGCCACTCTAGCATGTGGTGTTCTTATCATAAACCACATGGATCCACTAGATGTCATTGCATGTGTTTTCTTCTCATAAACCACATGGATCCACTAGATGTCATGTCATCTGGTGTTCTTCTCATAAACCACATTGATCCACTAGAGTTCATTGCATGTGTATGTGTGGGGACTGCTACCCTGCGGTACCAAATTTCGCGGGCGAGTGCACCGCGGTACCTAAGTTGCCTGAAATTGTTGTGTTACGAAATGTTGGGCCACCAACTACCGAGAGGGGCCATTTCGATGCAAACTCATCTCACCCCTACCAAATCTAAACATTCTGTGAAACTGCCCCGTGAAGTAGACGGTCGGGACCCTCATGTCAGTAATATTTCCGTGACGTGAGCGCCAACGTGGCAACCACGTAGGCGAAACGAGAGACTAAAGGAGCATGGTGCGTTGAACAAATTCACAAATCCACTCCCTCCCTCCTTTCGCATGAACCCTAGCACCGGTGGTGTCAAAATCCACTCTCCAACCAGAGTGATCTCTTCGGGCATTTGACTTTCGGCGCCAAGTTTCTGCGCCTACTCGCTGCTACCAAGCTCTAATGCCGAATGCCTTGCCAGCCGTTGCGACGATCTAGCCCGCCGACGAGCGGAGCAGCACGAAGGATGGCAGATCCATTTACCGAGGAAGAAGTACTTCTGGCTAATTGCAGGTGAGCTACTCTTCTCTTTTCTATTCGCACTACCTATAACTTCTAGCTGGATATTGGCATTACAGAGATATATCGAACATAGAATTGTTTGCTAGCACGACACTGACAAAAAATTCTTATCTTTTGTCCGGAATTTTCTGTCAAGTAGGATCTCCGCTGAACTCAAATACATGGTTCGGGTCACCATCTGCGGCTACCACATTAAATTAGCAGATGGGAAGAGCACGTGGAAACAAGCTTATAATCGGAAGATGGAAGTAGCGCATGTGCAATTATGCACTATCCCTAGTTTGGTTGCTGCTATGCGTGAACTTGCTGAAATGAGGCCGGAGCAGACTGCACGGTTCAGCATCCTTGATGAACGAGGCTTCAAGGTTCCGATAGCGTGTGACAGTCAGCTAATTGGGTTGATGAAAAAGCATGCTGGGCTTCACGTGGTTATGCTGACTTGTAACATACTGGATGAGGAAGCTCCTGCTACTAGGAGTCGCCCAGCTATTATTGGATAGGGAGGTCTAACTCGAACCCCTACTGTTGTTGAGCAAAATGTGGTTCCTCGTGCGCGACATGCTTCTGTCAGGCAACCTCCTTGTAGGATTCCCCATATTGCCGTTGTGGAAAACTCTGCTCTGGAATCTACGGGTACTGGTCGTCCCCGTGGTGTTGTTGCTCCGGCTACTGCTAACCCAATCAATGCCGCTGTTGAGCAAAGTAAGGCTTCTGGAGGCTGCCCCGTAGTTGTTGCCAAGACCGCTGCCTTATGTGTTGATCCTCCTCGAAACCATCCTCAAGTTGTGCGAACCTGTGCTCTGGAATCTGCTGGTACTGGTCATCCTCGTGTTGTTATTGATTTGGCTGTTGTTGACCCAATCCCTACTGCTATTGAGCAAACTAAGGCTTCCGGAGGCTGCCCCACTGTTGTTGCAAAGATTGATGCCTTGTGTCCTCCTCGAACCCGTGCTCAGGTTCAGCGAGCTACTGGTCTGGAGCTAGCTCATGGTCTGGACTCTGCTAGCACTCGAAACACTGCTGTTGTGGGAACTGCTCCTGATCGTCGATGTGGCATGGCAGTAGCTGATCCTATTATGGCTACCATTAGAAGGGGCCCTGCCTGTCCACCATGTAATGTAGCTCCCGCTGCTAAGGGCCCTCGCCTTGATCCTGGTGCTGGTACTTCCACCGAGGTTGATCCAGCTAACGATGATACTGGTGATGGCGACAGTGGCATTGGGGCTGGGTCTGATGGTGCCGCTCCACCTCTCGAACCTCTCGGATATTTCTATCATGAAGAACCTGATGATGGCAAAGTAATCGTTCATATCGGTGTCGCGGATTATACTACAAAATTAGATGATGGCACAGAAAAATTCTATGACGAGTTTGATGTAGTCCTTGGCAGATACGATCCTGAAGTGGTAGAGTTATCTGACCCGATGGCATCGTTACGTGTGAAGGTCCTGTGGGGGTCCTCCCAGGAAGCACGTTTGTTATATTTTGGTTACAGGATCAAAAAGGCTATCGAAGTGAAAGATACCAGGTATTTAGTCGTACCGTTTTCAAGGAAACATTATAGGGGTGAAGTGTACTTCCACTTGATAGTGCAAATGTTTGGAGAGGAATTGGAACTTGACAATAGAGATTATAGACTTTTAGAAGGCATGTGTGACTTGATCCATGGCATCACTAGGGATGGTGCGACTAAGGGTAGCTTCGAATAGAGGAGAGTCTTATAGAGGATCATCATAAAGAGGAGCAGGAAGAGCATCCCTAGAAAGGGCACCCAAAGAAGAACGTCACCAAGGAGACCATGCCAGAGAAGAGGACGACCAAGAGTGGCACGGAAAAAGACACCACGCCGCAGAGTACACCCCTGAGATCCAGTCAAAATGCCACACCGAATGGTAGCAGCAAAAACGCTAAGAGGGCTAGCACGGTGGTGAACACTCCTAGGAGTGGTAGCAAAGAGGCGAAGATGCCCAGCACGGAGGCTACCACACCCAGTGGGAGCAGAAAAATAACAAATTGGAGCGGAACCGGCCATGTCAGGGAATAATGCCAGCACGAAGGAGAACACGCCCAATAGTAGCAACAAAAGGGCTAATTTGGAGCGGAACATGCCGCTGAGGCCAGGAAATAATGCCACCATGAAGGAGATGATGCCCAATAGTAGCAGCAAAAGGGATAATTCGAAGAAGAACACGCCGTAGAGGTCAGGCAATAATGCCAGCACCCTGTAACCAACACTAGAGAGGGGAGGCAGTAAGGAGATCACACCCAAGAGTGGCAGCAAAATGCCTAGTTCGATGGGGAATAGAACGTAGATGTCAAGCCCTACTGATACCATCAGGAAAGATTACATCAGGAAGGAGGATGTACACAGGAAGAGCAAGAGGGTTATGTACAGTTAAGATGAATTGATTCTAACTTCTTTTTGTCCACTGAAGTACCTGGGATGCGTGCAAACGTAAGACCGCCCCATGTGGTTGCAGCAGAACCAACCGAGTGTCTTGGAGAAAATAGATTTGCCGGTGAGGTGGATTGGGGCAATGTTCCGGTCCATCCGGGTGGAGATGATGGTGCATCCCCACACATGGGAGTCAATATGATGTGTGCAGTACTAGGCATTAGAGACGATGGCGAGGATTCTGAATCAGATAAAGAAGAAGGCACTGTAGAGGATCAAGAATCTGGTGATGATGAAATAGATGAGGAACTTAACAATGATGCTGGTATTCCAGTCAATGATTTGGGTGTTGAAGTAGAAGAAATGAAACATGACCACGAGTATCTTATAATTTCAGTCGGCACTGAGTTCAGGAGCATGCATGAGTTCAAGATGTCGTTCTAGCATTTTTGTATCAAGCGGAGTTCAACGTTTATCGACTGAAGAACACTGCCTAGAGGTATGAATGGACAGGCCGAGGTACATTGTCCATGGAGGATCACAGCAAGAGCCTTACCTGCGTCGAAGGAAATTAGGGTACTGGGGCAATGAATGCAGCAAACCATTAGAACTTTCTCTCTTTTCACTCTATAACTACAATTGATGTGCGATATCTTTCTAGAAACTAGTCGACTCCGCTTATCTTTTAAATGAATCTGTGTTGCAGGTGAACAAAATGGGCCCTCCACACATGTGTCCGACTGGCAGCAAACTGAAATCCTCAATGACTGATACGGAGTGGGTGGCTATGCAATCTATGTCCATACTAAAGGATAACCCTAAGGAGACCGCGAAGAATATTCAGACTAGCCTCGGTTCTAAATACAACATTGTCCTACCGTATTACACGGTTTGGAAAGGTAAAGAGAAAGCTCTAGGGTCTTGCACGGGGATTGGACCAATAGCTTCGGGATGCTGTACAACTTCAAGGCGGAGGTACAAGCTAGGTGTCCGGGGAGTGTTGTGGAGATTGACACCGAATCAGAAGGTGGTAAAATATATTTCAAAAGATTTTTCATGGTGCTTAAACCTTGCATCCAGGGATTCACGGACGGCTGTAGGCCGTATCTGAGTGTAGACAACACTGTCCTAACTGGCAAATGGAAAGGCTATCTACCATCTGCCACAGCACTTGATGGTCCCAACTGGATGTTCCTAGTGGCATTCGGGATGTTTGAAACAGAAACGGAGGAAAACTGGGTCTGGTTTATGAGGCAGCTCAGGAGATCAATAGGCCACATGGATCCGTTGGCTATATCCACGGATGCATGCAAAGGTCTGATGAATGCAGTGAAGGAGGTGTTTCCGCGAGCTAAAGGTAGAGAATGCCATGCCCATATGATGCTCAACTTGTACTCACACTATGCAGGCAACGTATTTCGTTACATGTTTCCTGCTGCTAGAGTTTACAAACCTAGTAGCAGTGAATATTTCATGAGCAAGATTTTTGCGGAAGCCCCTGAACTTCCACAGTACTTAGCCATCCATCATTCGTAGCTATGGAAGAGGAGTCAATTCAACCCTGACATCAAAGTTGATTACATAAACAACAACCTTGCAGAATGCCTGAATAACTGGGTGAAGGACATAAAAGTGCGTCCTGTTCATATCTTGATGGACAACATACGTGGTATGATCATGAAGCTATTAAATATAAGGAGAGAGATCGGTAGGAGACTTAGAGGACATATGCTACCGCCAGTTGTACAACAACTGCACAAGAGAAGTCGAGGACTTGCTCATCTTAAGGTTCTTCCGTCAACCAGCAGGAGCTATGAGGTGGTCGATATGTCCAAGAGTGGCAAAAGGGATGTTGTGAACATCCAGCTACGAGAATGCACCTCCTTAGAGTGGCAGCATACTGGGAAACCTTGCGACCACGCCTTGGCCTTCTCGGTGAAGAAAAGAACTCTACCACATTTGGATCAGTATTTGTCAGACTACTACTTTATGGAAAAGTTCAGAGCTGCGTACGCTGGATCCGTCAAGCCATGTACAGACCCATTTCAGTGGCCTCAAGTCTAGTTACAAAAAGGGGCAAAGGAAGACCTCAGTTACAAAAAGGGGCAGAGGAAAACCTCAGGTGAATAGGTTTAAGAATTTTCTCGAGAAGAAGGGTTCGGCTTTCTGTGCTACCAAGAAGGGAAAAAACAGATGCAAGACCTACCATCTTATAGGCCATAGGGCAGCAGGCTGTCCTCTTAATGCTCCCAAACCTAGGTATGAGATGGTACATTCACACAAAAAATTGGTTATAGTCTGTAGATATAAGGTAGTAATCCATGTACTTTTTTTTTACAGGAAGCGCAAGGTAAGAAACAAGACAACCGACTCACTGATTTTTATGCGGGAAGAAAACCAAAACGAGTGGAGTGATGATGTTGGACAAGATTCTGGTGCTGATTGGCCTGACTTCCCTCGACCCAGAGATGCAGGGTACGTGAAGGTAAGAAAATTAGCACCCAGGAAGAGGAAGAAGGTAGGAGATGAAGAAGCCAGTGGGCATGAAGGCAAGAGGAAGAAAGTTGGAACCCAAGAAGAGAAAGAAGGCTAGCGGTTAGAATCCTAATGATGTATTGAACTTGAACCTATATATGTAGTTCGGTTAAACTCTGGAGCTGTGTGCGTTTAACTTGTCGAGCGAAACAATCTTCCTCCCGTACTCGGAGTAAAATATATCGCGACTTTAGGATTGGATACAGCCAAGGCCACTAGTTGAATCCAAAATTGTGACTGTGCCACTACTATCTGAACAATCGCAATAGCTGAGCGGTTAAGGGGTCTCCAAAATCGATGGGTGTTAGTGGCACAGACATGAATTATTTATAGGCGCTTAATAAATCCCTGCTATTGGCATTACACTTATGATAAGTTTCTGGGCTAAAAAACAATTTATAAGCTGGCTTCAACACTCCACGAAGCAGTAACTTATTTCAGCTGCTGGACAATGACATGGCAATATAAACTGCAAATGCAACATATAATGCCCAAATAAAGAGGAAATTGTTTCCACTATCTGGCCTAATCTTGATCCCGTCTGTCTCACCACCTCCCTGCCCCTGCCTCCCCTGCACCTGGCGAAGCTCCCGGATCTCTCGCTCCATTGCACGAATCTCCTCTTTCTTGTCCCACACAGCATCAAGCAGATCCTGAACAAGCTCTTTGTGAAAACCTATCAGTGGATTTTCGATCCACACAAACTTGTCACAGCTAGTCCCCCTCCCTTCCTGTGAAGTAGATCGAAAGAAACAAAAAAAAGAATTACATTATGCTTTCCAGGTCCGGGTTACCATTGTACCTACAGTACGAACTTACCGCTCTGATGCTGTAGTTGCTGAATTTTCCTGCAGTATTTTCGTTGGTCCATGAAATCTAGATCGGCATCTTCTCACTGGACAAACATAGCATATCGGGAGAGTAATCGTAGGGCGCCCTCCGGTACCTGATGGGGGCACCCGCCTGACGGTATTGAGCCGACCCTGATTCCGCCCGAGACGAACTACATGAGCTGCGAGCCATGAGCGAGGGGAGCGAGGGCAGAGAAAAGAGGATCCTTTGGATGTCAGGGTAGTGGTGAAGCGTGATTTATCCCCACTTAATAACTTGGGCAGAATCCTACCGTCCACATTCAGCTGACAGGTGATGGACCTAGCGTGTGGACTTGTTAACCAAACCTCGCCCCTTCGTGGTTCAAAGGCCCTCTCGCGTGCATTGGACGAAATTTTTTGGCACCTTGCCCACGTACCTATCACTAGGAGGTCTTGCTCAGGTACCAGACACGCCTGGCCCACAATCTTACTCCCTCCTAGGAACTTGCCATGGCTTGCGCCGACAGATCCATCTTCTGCACCGCTTCCGGTAGGGCTCGCCGCGGCGGATCCACCCCAAGATCCTACTGTCGCAGTATCAAATGGCCATGGTTTCTTGAGAGGAGCGACGAGGCTATGTATCCGAGCTCGGACCCTCCTACCTGTAGAAGGACTGATGCGGCGTCGAGCTCAAGCAGGAGCCGCCAGGCGTGATGGCGCTCGGTCCATGCCAACACCATCACCTTCGTCACTGCCGATTCCGATGTGGACGACGACGGGGATGAAGCTGTGCAGAACGCCATTGTTGCCTCCTTGGAGAAGGGCAAGCCACGAGCGGGAGTGGATGTCGTTGGGAAGGGCACGGCGGTGTCACCAATCGAGGTGGACTCCGACGACAGCGGTGTGATGTGGGTTTAGATGTTGTTTAGGATGGTCGCAATTTCGGTTGTTGAAAGAACATTTCATGTTTTCCTATGTTTTGTGTGTTAGATAACAATACTGTGGAGATTATTCATGTGCGCTAAGTGTGCAGGAAGCTTTGAGGGGATCCGCCCCACCAAGGGCCGGATAATCCGGCCTACCTCATTATTCAAAGGGAGCCAAGGCGCGTCGCTCGGAGTCCGGTCGGATTTTCTCCCAGAAAATCCAAACTAGGGCGGTTTTTCCTCCCCAGGCCAGATAATCTGGCAGTCGCACGGGCCGGATAATCCGGCCCGCAGTTTTTGAGCAAAGCATGGCGAGGCGCGTCGCTCAGTATCCAATCGGATTTTCTCCCGGAAAATTAGAACTGGGGCAGTTTTTTCTCCCCAGGCCGGATAATCCGGCCTTCACATAGGACCGCATAATCCGGCCCCCAGAAGTTGATCAAGGGCAAGCTCGGCGTGACGCTCTGATAGGGGGGCGGATTATCTGCCGGATATTCTGAGTCTAGGGCGGAGTTTTCCCCAGGCCGGATAATCCAGCCCTCACTTGGGCCGGATAATCCGGCCCCAAAGTCTCCAACGGCTGGTTTTGGAAGGGGGTATAAATACCCCTTCTTCCCCAACTTTCAGGACTCTTGATTCATTCGAAATTGTCAAGACATTGTGCAAGAGCTCCCATTCTCGATCTCCCACTTCAACCACCCGAAGGCTTTGATCTTTGGGGGAATTGAAGGAGGAGAGGATCATCATCATCATCACGAATCAAGCGCATCAACTCCTCTCCATTCACTTGGAGAAATCCCTGATCTAGTATTCTTGTCAATACCTAGATCTTGTTCGTTGTATTTGATAACTTTGTTCTTGTGGCAGGTTGTTGTCATTTCGGGAGCCTCCAAGTTGATTGTGGAGTTGTTGCCCCGCTAGTTGTGTAAAGGCGCCGGTACCCGCCTCGAAGGGTCCCTATAGCGGAAAGGTGGATCAAGCCTTTGGTGGCGGGATCCATCGGAGAACAGGGTGAGGCCTATTGTGGCGTGGTGGTCTTAGTACCGCCCACCCCTCCAACACAGACGTACTTCCCTTAACAAGGAAGGAACTACGGTCAAACAAATCCTGTGTCTCCGCATGCTTCACTACGGTTTACCCATTCCTCTTCCACTCGCTCTTTACTCGCTACTAGACAGGTTTGCATATAGGGAAGTTTCACCTAATAGTATATCTAGAGAATTTACCCTTTGTGCTAAGCCTAAAATTGAAAAAGTATTAAAATTTGGAGTAGCACCTATTCACCCCCCCCTCTAGGTGCCCATACGATCCATTTCAATTGGTAACAGAGCCTCGGCTCTTAATTCGGGCTTAACCACCTAAGAGTAGTATGGGTACCAAGGATGATGGGAATGAGGCTATGGATAAGGTCACAATGGATGATCTCAAGACATTGGAAACAACCTTGTTGAAATCCTTTGAGGCCAAGATGGAGGAGATGAATCAAATGATTGCTCGCCTCACATCATCCATAGCCCCATCTCCATCCTCCTCTAAGGCAGCCACACCATCATCTAAGGAAAAGGGTAACACCGGATCCAAGGATGATGACGCGGAAGGTGAAAAACTTAATGGTTCCACCTCTAAGAAGGGAAGTGGTAAGGAGGAATATAGTGAGGTTCGCCACGTATATTCCCCCGAACCACCTATCCCTCATCCTCATATAAACAATAGGGGTGATCCACCCAAGCTCACTGCATCCTCTTTCAATCAATGGCAATTCTTAATGAAATCTCATGTTTGCAGCTCCTCTATTGAACTTTGGAGGATTATTGAAGAGGGTCTTCATATTGGAGATCAAACCAACCTGACAAGAAGAGAAGTTGTGGACAGCCAATTGAATGCCACTGCTCTCCACATGATACAGCTTGGTGTGGGTCCCAAGGACATGCCACACATTGAACATCTCAACACAGCTAAAGAAGCTTGGGATGCTCTTACAGATCTCTTTGTTGGGAATGAAAGCATGAGAAGGAGCAGGTATGATGCCCTTAGTAATGAAGCTGAGGGATTCTACATGTTGGATGGTTAAAACCATGAAGACATGTATATAAGACTCAAGGGCATCGCAACAACATTTAGAAAGCATGGGGCCACTCACATTGATGATGCATGGATAAAAAGGAAATATGTGTGTGCCTTAATTCCTTTCGAGCCAACGGACTTGAAGAGCCTGCAAGGTAGACATAACTACCATCAAATGACATCCAATGAGGTCATGCAAGAAATGGCGTCATTCAAAGTGGCAGCAAAGAATGCTGAAGATGCCCGTGCTCAGGCCATTGGAATGCAAAAGGGTGTCAATGTTGCTCTCAAAGCCAATGTTGTTGAGCAAGAAGAGGATGAAAGAGCATTTGAGGGGCCTCCATGGACTTCCCCGATGAAGTCAAACGTGCTCATGGTGAGTACATGGCGTTTTATGCAAGGACCTTTTGGAAGGATCCTGCCAAAGCCAAGTCGGAACTCGAGCGCAAGAACGGGTCAAATGGAAGAAAAGAAAGTGGCCCAAAACTGAGAACTTGCTACAACTATGGAGATAGAATGCACTTTGTAGCCGAGTGTCCATATCAAAATAGAGAAGACAATGGTGGCAGGCTCATTCTTAAAGAAAAATCCAAAGCACCTAAGAAGAAGCCATTTATTAAGAAGAATGGCCCCTTCAAGAAGCAACCCAAGATCGTCTTAGTAGCACAAGAAGAATACTCCTCTGCAAGTGAAGATGAAGAGGATGAAGATAGTTCTCGCGAGGTGGCTGTTATAGCCACCACATCGACTCCTTCATCTCTCTTCGACTGGCCAAACGAAAACGTCATCAACAACAACGCTACTTGCCTAATTGCAAGAGGGTCTGAGGTATCAAGTTCTAGCTCTTAATTTCTTAAGACTAACATAATTTTGGATATGGATGATCATGACAGTCCTAAAATGAAAGAAGAAGTTGTTGCTTTGGACACTTTTTTCACTAACCTGCAAGGTGAGCACAAACTCCATTTTGATGCTCTTATGAGTCAACTTGCTCAAGCCGAAGATCTTCTTGAAGAAAAGGGCAGAATTGAAAGAGAAGATGCATTGGAGATAGCTTCTTTGAAGAATGCCTTGGAAGAGGAAGAGGAAGCTCGAGTATCTTTGGAAGAGAGACTCGAATCCATTGAGGAGTCACAGGAAGAAGTTGTGTCTCAGCTCATCAAAGAACATGATCATGCTCTTGCCAAGGTAAAGAAACTAAAGAAAGAAAAGATTGACTTTGGGGCTGTTCATGCTAGACTTTTGGATAAGTTTGATAATCTTGAAAGTGCTCACAAGGCATTGAAGAGTGATCATTCTACTTTAAATGAGTCTCATGACCAGCTCCAAACTCAATTGAAACGGTATGATGTGCCAAGTACCTCCAATTCATCCTATGGAAAAGAAGACCTTGCAAGAGGTTCTCAACACAAAGGTAAAGAGGTTATTGATGAGATACTGAGCAAGCAAAGGACAAATAGAAAAGAAGGTCTTGGTTACATTCCCAAGACAAAGAGCAAGAATAGAAGAAGAAGAAGAAGAAGAAGAAGAAGAAGAGCAAGACTTCTCAACCAAAGACTAGCAACATTACCAATGACAACACTAATTATGATGGTTTTGCAGGGGTTAACAATCCTAACTTTGAATTATATTGTGATTATTATGGTGATGTTTATGCTAGTTATGTGGGCCCTTATGATTGTTACATTCCTTGGTCTATTTTGGGTCCCCAAGACCCTTGTCACTAACATGAGAGGACCCATGGAAAAATGGGTACCTAAAGCCAAGAAGTAATTTTCTTCTAGGGCTATGCTTCCGGTCGTTCTAAATGGGTACTCGATAGCGGTTGCACGAGTCATATGACCGGAAGCAAGGAGATCATCATGGAGATGCGGCCAAACCATGATCACATAACCGTCTCCTATGGTGACAAGTCAAAATCTGAGGTATTGGGTCTCGGCAAAGTTGTGGTGGCTCACGATATCTCTCTCGTGGACGTCATGCTTGTTGAGACCCTCGGGTACAACTTACTTTCAGTTCGCGCCCTTGGTAAGATGGGCTTTGCAGTTTATATTGATGCTGATTTGGTGGTACTCTTGTGGAGCAAGTCTCTAAAAGTCGCTTTCGTGGGATATGTCAAAAATGACCTGTACGTGGTGGACATTTCGGGGAAAACCACTACAGGCCCGATGTGTCTTTTCAGAAAGGATGACGCGGGTTGGCTATGGCATCGCCGACTAGCTCACGTCAATATGAGAACTTTGCAAAGTCTCCACAAGGGTGGCCACATCCTTGGACTAAAAGAAAATGTCTCTTTTGCCAAAGATCGTGTTTGCACGGTGTGTGTTGAAGGTAAAATGCATGACTCTCCTCATCGAAGGAAAACTATTATCTCGTCAAAAAGGATCTTAGAGCTCCTTCATGTGGACCTCTTCGGACCTCCATCTCATGCAAGCCTCGGTGGGAGGAATTATTGTCTAGTGATTGTTGATGATTACTCAAGATATACTTGGGTTTATTTCTTCAAGTTGAAGAGTGAAACTCAACAAACAGTCATCGACTTCGCCAACGAGGTTCAACGTCAACACAACGTCCCCATTCTGGCTATAAGAAGTGATAACGGCTCTGAATTCAAGAACTACACCTTAAATGAGTTCCTAAGTGAAGAGGGGATAAGACATCAATATTCTGCTGCGTATAACCCTCAACAAAATGGTGTAGCGGAGAGGAAGAATCGGACTCTAATGGATATGGCAAGATCAATGCTAGCCGAATTCAAATCTCCATATAACTTCTAGGCTGAAGCAATCTCTACTGCTTGTCACTCATCCAACCGATTATACCTCCGTAAGATCTTGGACAAGACTCCGTATGAAATACTTACCGGTAACAAGCCAAACATATCATACTTTCAGGTATTCGGGTGTAAGTGTTTCTTTCTTATCAAGGGAGTTTGTTTATCTAAGTTTGAATCTAAGGCTATAGAAGGTATTTTTGTTGGTTATGGTGCCGAATCCCACACTTATAAAGTCTACAATAAGCTCTCCGAAACTGTTGTAGAATCTTGTAGTGTGGTGTTCGAGGAAAATGACGGCTCCCGTGCGGAGCAAGTTGGTGTTTGTGATGCAGATGTTGAAATACCCCAAGATGCCATAAGAAGAATGGGCATGGGATTTTTCCGCCCCATTGAGGAACCCCTTGTGGTGGATCGAGAAGGACAATGCTCTACTCATGAAGAGCCCTCATCTACACATACCCAACAGGTTCCCACCACGGGAGCAACTTCTGCACCATCTCCATCAACTGCTGAAGGTCAAGTTGTTCCAGAAAGCTCCAGGCCGGATTATCCGGTGGACACCGGATTATCCGGCCACGTCGCTCCTGCGGACCATATTGCTCCTGGTGGTGAAGATATCTATGCAAGCTCTAGGACGGATTTTCCGGCCAGCCCCGGATTATCCGGCCCCTCGCCAGGTCAAGCAAGCCCCGGGCATCCTGATGAAGCTGCTCCATGTACTCCCAGGCCGGATTATCTGGACCCTCCATCGACCGGATTATCCCGCCCTGACTCACCTGTTCAGCAGCCTCCTATTACGGCTACTGACTCGCCTCAAGGGCACGCTTCATCACCACCTACTGCTGTTATCCTAGTTCCTAGTCAAGGTCGAGCAAATGATTCCAATGAAGATTCAAGTGATGAAACTACTCCACCAAGAGACAACAAACTTATTTAACTTTGTCGCAAGGCTCGGGCTGATCGGAACCTTGAGTTAAGGGGTCACACCCTCGACAAGGTTGTTGGTGATCTTCGATGAAGGGTTTCTACAAGAAGGGAATTGGCCAGTTTTGGTGAGCATCAAGCTCATATCTCAATGGTGGAACCTAAGAAGGTCTTTGAAGCTCTTGAAGATCCAGACTGGGTTGTTGCTATGCATGAAGAATTAAATAATTTCAAGCGCAAAAGAGTCTGGAAACTCGTGGAGAAATGTCGTGGTGGTGTCACGGCAGATGCCATGGATAGGCTAAAGGTGGGGACTAATACATGCTAGGGGAATCCAGGGAGGGATAGTGAAGTGATTATCCACACAGTAGTTTGTATTGCTTTGCTTCCAAGATTACAAGTGCTCCTAGAGCTATATTGGCGAGAGGAGGAAGAAGGAGCTCTCTTAATCTCACTCACAGATCACATCTAAAACCCTAGCGAAATCAGAATAGGGGAACCTCCTTCTACTAAAACCCTAGCCCCCCTTTTATAGAGGGGTCTCGGTCTCTGCTTCCGATCAGCCCGAGCCTTGCGACAAAGTTAAATAAGTTTGTTGTCTCTTGGTGGAGTAGTTTCATCACTTGAATCTTCGTTGGAATCATTTGCTCGACCTTGACTAGGAACTAGGATAACAGCAGTAGTTGGTGATGAAGCGTGCCCTTGAGGCGAGTCAGTAGCCGTAATAGGAGGCTGCTGAACAGGTGAGTCAGGGCGGGATAATCCGGTCAATGGAGGGTCCAGATAATCCGGCCTGGGAGTACATGGAGCAGCTTCATCAGTATGCCCGGGGCTTGCTTGACCTGGCGAGGGGCCGGATAATCCGGGGCTGGCCGGAAAATCCGGCCTAGAGCTTGCATAGATATCTTCACCACTAGGAGCAATATGGTCCGCAGGAGCGGCGTGGCCGGATAATCCGGTGTCCACCGGATAATCCGGCCTGGAGCTTTCTGGAACAACTTGACCTTCAGCAGTTGATGGAGATGAGTAGTAAGTCGACCGGGGTGCTTTTCCCGCGCGTCACACATGCCTTGGCTACGTGAGCCTCTGTGGCGCCCGCGTCAGCCGACATGGGCATCGTCACCCTTGTCGGCCACGCCCCGGTGGTCCTGCCCTTGCGTGCTTCACTCAGGTAGTGCGTACCGGAGCTTCTTTTGACCAGCGAGATTCCTTCCTTCTCCTAGAAGCTAGACGTGACCCGGATCATAGTTGATCCGGCCACACCTGTTCCTGCATACAAGTAAAATAGGTACTTCCGACTTACTGCTTAATTCGGTTGGGACTTAGTTAGGCGAACGCCCCTGGTCTGGGTTACCCCGTGATTCGGCCTGCCTTGAGGTGACCCGGCCAGCATCCGCTTTGACCTTGCCGAACCTCGGCTAACTCGGCCTTTACACCCCGGCGTGACCCTACCCGGGGGTATCCCCCCAACATTAGTACCCGAAGCTGGTGCGGTCTTAGCCGCCTTGGCCGCTAAGGCCACATCAGGTTCAATTCTGAGCTCTGGTCGTTATCGCCGAGTTACCTCTTTACCCCGGATTATATGGATTTACGTTCCCTTCGCACATTCCAATTTTTCACTTGCCGGCCGGGTTACCACTTTAATTCGGATCTCATGGTTTTACTTTTCCTCTACACATTCCAAGTTTTCACTTGCTGGCCGGGTTACCAAGGTTCCATCCGGGTCTTGTTTCCTTCTCTCGTACGCCAACCCATGTGGAGGGTAATCATGATGTTGTCTTATTTTAAGGGCCAGCACAGTAACCGCCGCAGTAATTGTCAGTTATCACTGTGCGCGGGTCACGTCACGCCTGCCTCCTCGTTTACTGCATCACAGCGTCACATCATGGGATCATCTCCGCTCTGTGGCTCTCCGTGTGGCTCCCCACCGATTGGCCGAGGCAGGTGATACACGGCCACCGCGTGTGGCAGATTCGCAGGATGCGATCCCACTCACCCCTTGAGGGAGTGGTTAAATAGCGGAGGGGCGCACCCCTTAGGATTTTTTCCCCTTCTGCGCCCCTCTACCCGTTGCTCTTCTCCTTCGTCTTTCTCGCGACCGCGCCGCCGCCGGTGCTCCCAAATAGCAGCGTCACCGCCCCACTTTTCCCTCACACCTCCGCATCGCAGCCACCGCTACGCAACTTCCTCGCCACGGGTCCTCACCAATCCAGGCCTCTGCCCCCCGCCGCCGCTTGCGCCAGCGAGGGCAGCGAAGACCAAATGACGGAGGAGGAGCTCATCGTCGCTGAGCAGGAGATGGAGGAGGACTCCGTGACGGCGGACCGTGGTGCATGGGCCGGGTCCTGGGTCTGCCAAGACGACCTCGATTGGCTCTACCGGACCAGACGCATCCCCGCCGGCGTCGCTGCTCGTCTTGCCTCCTCCGAACTGGCCCCCTCACCCAATCCAGGTGAGTTCGATGTGTTCTTGTCCCACTTCCAACAGGGATTCGGTTTGCCGGTGAGCGACTTTTTCTGGGATTGGCTTAGTACCTACCAACTCCAGCCGCACCATCTTCCTGCCAACGCCATCATGTCTCTTTCCGCTTTCGCTTCTACGATCGAAGGCTATGCCGGACTATGGCCCACGAAGGAGCTATGGATCTGGTTTTTCGGCGTTCGTAGTAACGTCATCCCAAACATCTAACTTGATCCAGAGGACAAACAACTCACTCAGTTCGGAGCCGCGCCCATCCCACCTCGGAGGCTTTCCGTTTTCCCCCGGGTCACCGGGCTAGACTCCTGCAAAGGGTGGGCCCGGACCTTCTTTTATGTCCGAAATACGGGCACGGAAGACTTGATCTGGCTGCTTCCCTATACTGCGGGTCCACCTAACCCGAAACTGTGGGACGTCGTCCCCAAGAAGCCCACGGCCTTGGCCAAGCAGGTCAAGAAGAGGTTCGTGGAGCTGAAGGAGCTCGGACTGCGCAACGAGGATGCCATGATCACTTTCGTGCGCAACCGAATTCCCCCCCCCCCCCTAGAAGTGCACCCACAAGGTGTGCCACATGAGCTTCGGCCACGACCCCAACCGGACCTCATCCATTGAATTGAGCAACACAGAGATATATCGCCATGTTAAGGCTCTTTTCACCACCCACAAGGACTTCTCCTCTAAGTGGACTTGGGGAATTGAGCATTACTGTCGCGATAGGCTTCCTCCCGCGGTAAGCTTCATGTTGCAAACTTACCCCGAAGTAATTACATGTCGGTTATTATTGCATTTTGACTCTTTTGTTCATTCTTTTCCTCAGCAATTTCTTCAGCAGACCCTTGAGGACGGCACCGATCCGACCCTTAAGTGGGCGCCGGACCGGGAGACTCCGGATGAGGAAGAGCCGAAACAGGAGATGTTCCTCCCGATGACCGATGCTACAAAGCGACCCACGGGTAAATCCTCTTCCATTAGAGATTGGCCCGATGATGAAGATGACTCGGATGTTGAGGTGATTGAACCTGTTGAGGCTGTCCCCCTTTCTTTTGCTTTTCCGGCATCAGCTATTCCCGGTGGTCACATCCATGAGGATCCTCCCCTGGCTACGGGCGAACCTGTTCCGGTAGCACCGAAGAAGAACCGCGGGGCCGCTCCAAGTTCCTCCTCCGGACCTTCTCAGCCCGCTAAAAGGCGTAAGAAGTCCGGGGACAAGACTGCCTCCAAGCCAGCAGGCAAGGCCCCAACACGAAGGGCTCGGAAACCCAAGGAGGCCCAAACCTCGGATGCGTAAGTCTTTTTCCCTTTGCAACTTGTTCTTCATTGCACTGTTGTAATTTCTCTTCTGACATTATTTGATTTTGAAGTGCTCCGGTGGAGGTCCCTCAGAGTGGGTCTAGCATCTCTTCACCGCTCCGACCTAGCCCTTCTCCCCCTCGTGACGATGAGTCACGCCCGCTGTGCCCTATTCCAGAGGGTTCTGCGGCTTCTGCAGGTTCTGCTCCACCTCGTCAAGAGGAGGGAAACCTTGGAGCATGGGAGACCGGCCCAGCCGAGGCGACGGCATCCACAACTTCGGCTTTGCCACAACCAGCAACCACTGAAACTACCTCAGCACCAGCACCAGCTCCAGTACCAGCGACCAAATCAGCACCCATACCAACTCCGGCATCAGCACCAACTCTGGCTGCAAAAACATCAACAGCGGCACCAAGTCCAGCAACAAGAGCACCAGCGCCAAGCTCCTCCGCCTCGTCCGAGTCTTCTCAACCTCGGCGAGGAAACACCCCGGCAGCTCCTAAGGGAAAATCCGCTGCAACGACTTCCTCTTCCCAGCAAGCCAAGGGCAAAACGGCTCCGGACGTTACCAAGTCAGCATTCATCGAGGCTGGGCAGCGTACCCTCTCATCAATGCTTCCCAAGAAAGCTCCAGCAGCGAAGGACGCCCCTGTCGAGCCAACTAATGCACAACAGATGGTTCTGCACACCAGCCTAGCCCTTGCCTTGGTCGAGAGGAAAGAAGCGCACGCGAAGGGCTTGGTGGCGCCCCATATGCCCACCGGCGAGCGGTATCCTCCGAGCCTGATTGAATTTGTCATGAATTGGAACAAGGCGGAGTTCGTCCATGACGACGATCTTCTGGAGAAGTTTGGCCCCGCTGAATTTTTCGCCTAAATGAACACAGCCACTAAGGCGATCAACCTCGTGGGGCGGATGATGGAGGTACGTTGCTTCCCCTTTACATGCTGTAGATAATAGCCATTAGTCCCCGAGCCTCTGGGTGAGTAACCTTGTTACTCGGCCAGATGCTCTTTAGAAAACTAACGTAGCTCCATGAGAACTTCAAATATGCACACACCTAGATCCGGGTTAAGTTCCACTTGGCCCGGATTTTTGTACACTTCGAATATGCACACACCTAGAGCCGGGTTAAGTTCCACTTGGCCTGGATTTTTGTACACTTCGAATATGCACACACCTAGAGCCAGGTTAAGTTCCACTTGGCCCGGATTTTTGTACACTTCGAATATGCACACACCTAGAGCCGGGTTAAGTTCCACTTGGCCCGGATTTTTGTACACTTCGAATATGCACACACCTAGAGCCGGGTTAAGTTCCACCTGGCCCGGATTTTTGTACACTTCGAATATGCACACACCTAGAGCCGGGTTAAGTTCCACTTGGCCCGGATTTTTGTACACTTTGAATTTGCACCAAGCTAATTTATGTTTCTGTACTTCTTTCAGGTGACCACCAATCGCCGGAGTGCTGAATTCCAACGTCTGCTGGATACCCACAAGATGCTTCGCGCCAAGCAAGCTGCACTTATCGCGGAACACGAGAAAAGGGGTAAGTTTCTTACTTGGTGCTTCTTCGTTTTTCTTCATCTTCCTCTGCTTCTGCCCAACTAATCTCATCATTCGGTTTCCGCAGCTGGGGTGGAGGCTGAGAATAAGATTATGCGGAAGAATTTGGAGCAAATCAAGGGTAAGTCATTTTTGTCCGTCCTTGCAGTGCTTTCCATTTCCTTCTCTCCTTGGCTCGGCAAACATTCATACCTCGGCTCTGCCGGGTCAACACACTATTTCAGCATCGCTTGAAGATAGTGTGCCCGTGCATGATATGATGCTGCATTTTCTCGAACAAGCAGGGCAACACCAAGCCGAGCTTAAGAAGAAAGACGATGAGCTCGCCCTCCTCCGGACCAAGGACGATGAGATTGCTAGGCCTAAGGCTGAGATGGAGAAAATGAAGGCCCAGCACCAATCCGAACTCCAAAAGGTTGGCCAGAATTACACAGAAGAGCGCGAGCGCCTCAATCTTCAGATCTCTAAGGACCAGGATTTACTCAAGGAGTCTGGCATCCAGCTTGGGTCGGCGAATGCTGAACTTGAGCAGCTTCGTAAGAGGCGCGATGACTGCACCAGGGAGTTGACCCGGATTCTCAGCCATATATCACATAGGCTCCTTTCCCTTATCCAACCTACTTCTCCGGGTTACTTCATATGTCTTTTCTTTACTGTCTTCCTTTGTCTCTTTTCCAGGCAAGTTCCCAGAGGGCACTGCTATTGCTAGCGCAGTAGTTGCCGACTTCCGCCGAGAAAGGGGTACTCCTGCCACTCCTGATGGTCAAGAGATTCCCTATGACATGGAGGACCTGTTGGTCAGCTTGTCATCTCGCGTGGAGCTCATCAAAAATTATGGCAAGGACATCCTCGACGTTGCAGTTCGCATCTTCAACACTTTCTGGCCCGGCGAAGATACTCCAGAGACCACAACAACTCTCGTTGAGATGCTAATGGAAAGCGAGACTCAGCTCGACCTCTGGAGAGAGTCCGCTGGGCATGCCGCAGCTGATACCATTCTCCACCACATACTCACGTGGTATGAGAAAATTGATCTCAACCTCCTGACACGCCTGCGCACAGGATCCAGATGGACCAATGACCCGGAGTGGGTGGCTCGGTGCCAGGCTTGCGCCCATAGCCTCATCGAATATGCTCCCATTCATGAATGGGTTGAGGGGCCGAGCTTCCTGGAAGCCGCTGGGGACGAAGAGGTTGAGAATGAAGAAGATGGCTCGGACGGTGATGGAGAAGATGACGCCTCGGATATTGAAGATGGCGAAGACGATGCCGAACTTCCTCCTCCTGCCGCTCCTTGAGCGAAAAAAAACTTGAAAATTTATCAGATCCCCGGTATGCCGGGTGGAGTTGTATTCCATATACATGTGATATTTTGCTACTAAGTTCTTATGCCGGATTAACTTGGGCGTAGTCCCCGAGTTTCTTTTTCTTGTTCGTCCAATCTTTTGGCTCGGTTTGTGTCTACCTTGATTCGGTTTTACAACTTACGAATCCGAGCTTCAAAAATTGTCTTAACAAGACTAGGAAACTTTTAGACTTAGCTCAAAAATAAAACTGCATAATAACTTGAAAATAAATACAGGGTTAATCCGAAAAACAAACGTTGGCTCGAATAAATTCTTTTCCTTAGTAGTTTTTCATGTGCTACGCAATTCCAAACTTGTTCTCATGCTTGCCATGAAGCCAATTCTTGTTGGACAGCAGCAAGTCAAAGAGTTAGGTTCTTGGTGCTCACACATTACTAATCCGAGTTAAGTAGAATAACTTATTCCAGCTAACGCACAAAAAACGACAAATATTATTAAGGCAGTCCCCGAGTTACTGCTCGAGGTGCCAACATTTCATTGATAAGCTCATTGCCGACATACATACCGACATATGAGATGACTTGGATACATACACTTCTTAGCTAAGTGTAGAAAGGACGAAGTAGAGCTATATTCCATGGTCGCTTTGATTCCTCTCCGGACCTGTCCGCCTTGTTCTTTTCCTGTGGCTTTGCATCTATAAGATAATAAGAATCATTGTGCAATGCCTTGCTCACGATGAACGGCCCTTCCCATGGGGGGATAACTTATGCATGCTAGTAGTACGTTGTATCAACCGGAGCACCAGATCACCTTCCCGAAAGACTCGGGGGCATACTTTCCGGCTATGATAGCATCGGAGATTTTGCTGATATATGGCGGATCTGGACAGTGCCAGTTCTCTCACTTCTTCCAGCAAATCAACATCATTTTGCCGGGCTTCTTGCACTTCGGCTTCTGTGTATTGGGTGACCCTAGGCGAATCATGCTCTATGTCTGCTGGTAATACAGCTTCTGCCCCATATACCAGAAAAAATGGCGTATAGCATGTTGATCGATTTGGAGTTGTTCTTAAACTCCACAGTACCACTGGTAGTTCTTCTATCCAGCACCTCGCTGATCTTTGCAGCGGCTCAATGAGCCGGGGTTTTATCGAGGATAATACTAATCCGTTGGATCTTTCCACTTGTCCGTTCGATGCGGGGTGGGCTACCGAGGCTACGTCCAGCCGGATCTTCTTATCCCGGCAAAAACCCGCAAATGCTCGTTCCGCAAAGTTTGTGCCATTATCAGTTATGATACTGTGAGGATAACCGTACCTCAAGATGATATCTTTGAGAAACGTTACGGCCGTAGCTCCATCACATTTTCTTATTGGCTTTACCTCAATCCACTTTGTAAACTTGTCCACCATTACTAAAATGTGAGTCATATTTCCCCTTGCTGTATTGAACGGGCCAACCATATCCAAGCACCATACGGCAAATGGCCAAGTAATTGGTATGGTCTTGAGTTCTGACATTGGCATATGTGTCTTGGTAGCGTACCTCTGACAACCATTACATTTTCTCACCAGATCTTCTACTTGCTCTAAGGCATTTGGCCAATAGAATCCGTGCATGAAAGCTTTTGCTACCAAGGCTCGGGATGAGGCATGATGCCCGCATTCCCCCTGATGTATATCTCGGAGGATGTCAAGCCCTTCTTCTGGGTCAACACATCGCTGGAGGACATTGGTCACACTTCTTTTGTATAGTTCGGAATTGATGATCGTGTAAGCCTTTGTCCTCCTCTGTGTTTGCCTGGATAGCACTTCCTCAGTGGGTAACGCTCCATCTTTCAGGAATTGAAATATAGGTAGTGCCCAAGACGGTATTGCTCGCACAGGGAACACATCCTCATCAATCTCCATCTGATCCACTGGCATAACTTCAACTGGGTCATGCTGAGCAGTCCCCGGGTCTTGCGAAGTAGTCCCCGGGTTTGCTGAGGCGGTCCCCGGGTCTTGCGCACCACTTCCCATGTCAACATCCATGGGTACAGCTCCAGATTCCGTGTCCTCCGGGACATAGATTGAGTCAGTTCTAGGGAAGGGTCTGATGGATGGTTTCCTGAGGTGCTCTAATGCTACACCCGGTGGAATTGCTTGTCGGGTTGACCCGAGCTTCGACAGCATGTCGGCAGCCTCATTTTCCACCCGGGGTACATGGTGAAACTCACATCCCTCAAAATAACCAGATATCTTCTGCACATGAAATCTGTACAGTGCCATGTTTGGATCAAGGGCGTCCCATACTCCCGACACTTGCTGCACCACCAGATCCGAGTCGCCAAAGCATACGATCCGACGTATCCCAATCTCTTTTGCCACCTTGAGCCCGTGCACAAGTGCTTCATACTCGGCGACATTTTTTGATGCCGTGAAATGGACCTGCAACACGTATTTCAACTGGTCCTTCTTTGGCGAGGTAAGTACAACTCCGGACCCTAGCCCAGTTTTGGTTTTTGATCCGTCAAAGTGCATTCGCCAATAGTTCGGATCGGGTAGTGGCAGTTCGTATTGCACCTCAACCTAGTCCACGAAAAAATCTGCCACGACTTGGGATTTGATGGCTTCTCTTCTATCATATTGCGGAGCATAAGGAGCTAGCTCAATTGCCCATTTTGCAATTCTGCCACTCGCATCCTTGTTACTCATTATCTCGGATATGGGGGCGTCACATATGACCCTAATGGGATGCTCCTCAAAGTAGTGCTTCAGCTTCTTGGCGGCCATGTACACGCCATACGCCACCTTTTGATAGTGTGGGTAGTTCTGCTTTGAGGCTGACAACACCTTGCTCAAGTAATACACTGGCCTTTGCACTGACTTACCTTCCTCGTCGCGCAACACCACTATCACTGCACTTACAACTCGGTTGGTTGCGGCTATATAGAGCAACATTGGCTCCTTTGATAGTGGTGAGGCCAACACTCGTGCAGTGGCTAACATCCTTTTCAAGTGGGCAAAGGCTTCATTGGCCTGCGGTGTCCAAACGAACTTATCCGACTTTTTCATGAGTTGGTAAAGAGGTAATGCCTTTTCTCCCAACCGACATACAAACCGACTTAATGAGGCCAGGCAACCTATGAACTTCTGGACATCGTTAAGACACTTCGGCAGTTCCATTCGTTCGATGGCCTGGATTTTAGTTGGATTAACCTCGATACCTCGGCTGGAAACAAGAAAACCGAGCAATTTCCCAACCGGGACACCAAAGGTGCATTTTTCCGGGTTAAGCTTCATCCGGAACCTCCTTAGGTTCGCAAATGTTTGCTTGATATCGTCAAGGAGCATTTTTCTTTCCTTGGTCTTGATAACCACATCATCCACGTACACTTGTACATTTTGACCTATTTGGTCGTGCAAACATTTTTGCATACATCTTTGGTACGTTGCCCCTGCATTACGTAAACCAAACGGCATGGTGCGATAGCAATAAGCCCCATACGGGGTAATAAACGCAGTCTTTATTTGATCATCCGGATTCAAAGGTATCTAGTGGAAACCAGAATATGCATCAATGAATGACAACAATTCACATCCAGCAGTTGAGTCTATGACTTGATCTATTCTTGGCAGCGAAAACGGATCTTTCGGACACGCCTTGTTCAGGTTCGTGTAATCGATACACATTCGCCAAACCACTGCTATGTTCGGGTCATCCTTCTTCCTTTCCACCAGCACTAGATTAGACAGCCAATCCGGATAAAGAACCTCCATGATAAATCCTGCAGCTAGCAACCGAGCTATCTCATCCCCAATGACTTTCCTCCTATCTTCGGCAAAGCGGCGGAGAGGTTGCTTCACCGGCTTAGCTCCGGGTCTCACATTCAAACAGTGCTCGGCCAGCTCCCTCGGAACACCTTGCAAGTCCTGTGTGGACCAAGCAAAAATGTCCCAATTCTCACGGAGGAAGCTGACAAGCTCGCTTTCCTATTTATCACTTAACCCGACACAAATTGTTACGCGCTCCGGGAACATGTCATCAACAGGAACCTTCTTGGTATCCTTCGTAGCTTGGAAAGAGACACTTCCATGCGGGTTACTCAGCGCCGGCATATACTGCTGCACGGACTGAGCCAGTGCCGCCACTTCTTGAATTTTCCTTTTTTCCTGCGCAATTACAAGTGACTCGGCTAAGTTAGACCCGGCCGACGCACACTCCATGGAACGTCGGAAATCCCCTGCAATGGTAATCACTCCGTTTGGTCCGGGCAATTTCATCTTCAAGTAGCTAATATGACAGCTTGCCATGAACTTGTCCAGCGTTGGACTTCTGAGTAGCGCATGGTACGCACTTTCCAAGTTCACCACCTCGAACTCCAAATTTTCGGTTCGGCAGTTATCCCTCGTGCCGAACAATACGTCAACCCGGACCTTGCCTATGGGCTCACAAGAAATGCCGGGCACAATACCATGGAAAGTTGTCCTCGTGGGTTGTAGCATGTTTTCCGAGATGCCCAACTTGTGCATTGTGTTCGCATACATGATGTTAATGCTGCTGCCATTGTTAATCAGTACCTTTGAGAACCTTACATTAATGCTAGGCCCAATGAACGTCGGGTCCAGCACCAACGCATACGAACCAGGGCTTGGCATAAGCTTGGGATGATCCTTTATGCTCTAGGTGATTTACTGATCAGACCAAGGCATGTACCTCGTCACTACCGGCATCACTGCATTCACCTCCATATGCCTACGCTGCAAGCTTTTTCTATCTGTTTCCTTAGTGGTGAACACACAATAGCTCTGATGATGCTCCCTGTACTCATTTCTCCCCTCATTTCCGGGGTACCTCTGATCCGGCTGATGCTGATTTTCCACTTGATGCACTACATCCCTTCTCTCATTGTTATCATACCTCGGCAGAGGGGGAGGCAACATTAACTGTTGCATGTTCGCTCCGGAGAGCAATTGCTGCTGGGGTAACTCCTGCCAAGGCTGATCATTCCGGGGTGCTTGAGCATTCCCCGAGCCACCTTGTTCAATCTTGCGCATCCACTCACAATGCCTCGTCGTATGACCCGCTGGGTTACTCGGATTTGGCGTGTGAAACTTACACGGCTGGTCCAACATCGACTCATAAGTATACCTTGGACGGTCCTTCTTTTCTTGCCACTGTCTCTTTTACTCTGGCGTCCAAGTTTTCTTGCCATTGTTTCTCGGAGTCCACTGTCCTCCAGTTTTCTGGCGCTGACTGCCCCCTGCTCCGGGCTGATCTTGATTCACAGCTACAACTTGTTGCGAACTGTATCGATTATCCGGTCTATCATCTCTTCTTTTTCCTCTGTAGTCATTCCTCCGGGATGATCCGGCTCCATCTCTCTGGTAGTACTCATTGTTTGACTCGTTTGATATGAGCCTAGGTTGAGTCGGATCACCCAAAGCATACGAATCTGCAATCCGGATCATCTCTGCCAACGTAGTTGGCATTTTCCTTTGCAACTTTTGCCACAGCTCGCTTGCATATCTACACCCTTGTGCAAACCATGTTATGGCCTGTGATTCTATCACACCCTCACACGAGTTTCTCACAGTACACCACCGGGTTAAAAAGTCCCGATCCGTCTCATTAGGTCTTTGCTTGCACATAGCTAGGGTCTGCGGCCGATTTGGCCTCTGATACGTACTCGAGAAATTGCTGATGAACATTTCCTCAAAGTCTATCCAGCAGTTGATGCTTCCGGGTCGCAAATTGTTCAGCCATACCCTTGCCGGCCCTTCCAGCATCTGGGGTACATATCGTACAGCCCATCTCAAGTTACCAGTAGTTTATCAGCCAATCCTCCGGCTTGGTAGTGCCGTCATACGTCTTCGTGCCCCTGGGTAACTGGAAGTTGGGTACCGGTGGCTCCTTCATGATCCGGGGTCCAAAACACGCAGGACCCAGTGGACCTTGACATTCGATCTGTTCCGACCTATACAGTCGATCCAGTTTCAATCTGGCATCATCCGGCATCAAATCCCTGCTTCCTAATCTTGACCCTATCACATGATAGTCCGGTCTTGGGTATCCCGCATTTGCCATTTCCAAATCTCCATCATTATACCTGTCTTGCTCACGCGGAGCACCTTTCTGTTGCATACCTCAGCCGACACTTTGCTCTTGCCTTGGTATATTCCGCTGTTGCGGTTGTCCTGCTCCTGCCGAGTTTCGCTGTCCGGTATTGCCGTTGACTGCGTTCCCTTGACCGGCATTGCCTCGGTGACGGTTACCTCGGCCAGCTTCACCTCGGCTCACACTCCGTTGATCATCATTTTTCTGTGCTTCTTTTCCTTTCCCTGCCCGAGTGGGGTCATACGGGACGATCTGTTTGTTCCGTCTGGCCGAGGTTACTACCTCTTCTCTCCTTGGACCTCCATGAGGAGACGATGCGGCTCCAACGGATTTCTCCGGGTTACCCATCGCCGAATGGACGATCTTGGAGGCTCCAGCTCTCTCCGGGTTAGCTCTGAGTAGTTCTTCATTTTGTCTGTTCGCGATCCAAACCAGCTCGTTAACCCTATCTTGTTGTCTTTGACGGGCTTCACCCATCAGACACTCTAACTCGGATGCAGCTGCATCCGCTGCTCTGAGGTTCTTTGCCAGGGTACTGTACCTCGGTAGCCCCACGGACATGTAGTTTTCTGATTCCTCATTCCAGTATGACCTTCTCTGTTCATCTCGCTCATGAGATTTCTCCCCTTTACTTTTATAGCATCTACTTTGTTCGCCTTTGCGTACTCACGCAGCGTCATATTCAATGACTGCTGAGCCGTGGCTATTTTCTTTGCGCCCTCTAGTATCTTTTGCCTAGTTTCCTCTAGATCTACTGCTGCAACCACAGGGTTTTCCAAGCTATCCACTGCTTCCCTCAACACATTTTCCGGCCTCTCTAGTGGAGGACCTCTACCTTTCCTTGGTGCCTTAGGCGTTACCTCCGGATCTGGCGCCAGATCCTTGCTAGCGCCCACACCAGGCGCAGTCATCATCACCTCTGCGCGGTCCGGGGAGCGAGCGATACGCGCCCCGCGAGCCACGGTGAGGGGCGGCTCTCCAGCCTCAACGACGTGGCGCAGATGAATACAAGACACATCCACAGCAACGTAGACTTTGTGCGTGCCGAGCTTGACGAAGAGGCCGTTGCGCGGAAGTGGACGCGTGCCGAAGCAGCCAGCATTGTCGCTGACGAAGTCCAGCGCTCCAAAGCGCTGAACGAGCCTGGAGACGATGCATTCGCCGGTGCCGATGAAGTTTCCCGTCCGGATCTTGACCCCTGCTAGCGCCGCTAGCCCGACGGTGGGCGCCAACTGTCGTGGTGGTGTCACGGTAGATGCCATGGATAGGCTAAAGGTGGGGAGTAATACACGCTAGGGGAATCCAGGGAGGGATAGTGAAGTGATTCTCCACACAGTAGTTTTTATTGCTTTGCTTCCAAGATTACAAGTGCTCCTAGAGCTATATTGGCGAGAGGAGGAAGAAGAAGCTCTCTTACTCTCACTCACAGATCACACCTAAAACCCTAGCGAAATCAGAATAGCAGAACCCCCTTCTACTGAAACCCTAGCCCCCCTTTTATAGAGGGGGCTCGGTCTCTGCCTAGGGCATACATGGAGGCATATTCCTAAGAATATGCCTCCTCCCAAAGTAGTAAGCCGATCGGGGTGCTTTTCCCCCGCGTCACACATGCTTTGGCCACGTGAGCCTCTGCGGCGCCCGCGTCAGCCGACATGGGCGTCGTCACCCTTGTCGGCCATGCCCCGGTGGTCCTGCCCTTGCTTGCTTCGCTCAGGTAGTGCATACCGGAGCTTCTTTTGACCAGCGAGATTCCTTCCTTCTCCTAGAAGCTAGACGTGACCTGGATCATAGTTGATCCAGCCACACCTATTCCTGCATACAAGTAAAATAGGCACTTCCGACTTACTGCTTAAGTCAGTTGGGACTTAGTTAGGAGAACGCCCCCTGGTCCGGGTTAACCCGTGATTCGGCCTGCCTTGAGGTGACCCGGCCAGCATCTGCTTTGACCTTGCCAAACCTCGGCTAACTCGGCCTTTATACCCCGGCGTGACCCTACCCGGGGGTATCCCCCCCAACAATAAACCCAAAGATTGCTGCAATGTTATCGACACCAAGTGGATATTTAAAAACAAGCAAGATGAGAATGGCATTGTTGTGAGGAACAAGGCAAGACTTGTGGCACAAGGTTACTCTCAAGTTGAGGGCATTGACTTCGGCGAGACCTATGCTCCAGTGGCTCGCCTTGAGTCCATCTGTATCCTTCTTGCTTATGCTGCCCATAACAATTTTAAGTTGCAGCAAAGGGACGTCAAGAGTGCCTTCCTTAATGGTCCTCTACATGAGTTGGTATATGTAAAGCAGCCCCCGGGTTTTAAGGATCCTAACTTTCCGAACCATGTCTACAAACTCGATAAGGCACTCTATGGCCTTAAACAAGCCCCACATGCGTGGTATGAACACCTTAAAGAGCTTTTGTTAGATCGTGGCTTCGAAGTTGGGCAAATCGATCCCACTCTTTTTACTAAGAAGATTAAGGGGGAGCTCTTCGTATGCCAACTATATGTAGACGATATCATCTTTGGTTCTACTAATAAAGATTTTAATGATGAATTTTCAAAGCTTATGACTGACAGGTTTGAGATGTCTATGATGGGGGAATTATGGTTCTTTCTTGGATTCGAGATTAAGCAACTTAGAGAAGGAACCTTTATTAATCAAGCAAAGTACATCCAAGACATGCTCAAGAGATTCAAGATGATGGATCTAAATGGTGTCGCCACTCCGATGCAAACAAAAATCTCATCTTGAACTTAACCCACATGGTAAATACGTGGACCAAAAGGTATACCGGTCCATGATCAGCTCTCTTCTTTACCTCTGCGCATCCAGACCCAATATCATGTTGAGTGTGGGAGTGTGTGCAAGGTATCAAGCAGCTCCTAAAGAAAGCCACTTAGTGGCGGTCAAGAGGATCTTTCGATATTTGGTTCATTCCCCTAACTTTGGTCTCTGGTATCCCAAGGGCTCCAATTTCTCATTATGTGGTTACACTGACTAAGATTGGGCTGGTGATAAGGATGATCGGAAATCCACTTCCAGAGCTTGTCAATTCTTGGGAAGATCTCTTGTGTGTTGGTCATCTAAAAAGCATAATTGTATATCTCTCTCCACCGCCGAAGCTGAATATGTTGCTGCTGCCAGCGCTTGCACTCAATTATTGTGGATGAGGCAAACTTTAAAGGAATACGGTGTCAATTGTGACAAAGTGCCTCTTTTATGTGATAATGAAAGTGCAATCAAAATTGCGTACAATCCTGTACAACACACAAGGACGAAGCATATTGAGATTCAGAATCATTTTATTCGAGACCATGTTGCTCGATGCGATATTGATCTATCCTTTGTGAGCATGAAGAACCAACTTGCGGATATTTTTACGAAGCCACTTGATGAAGCAAGATTCTTCTACTTGAGGAATGAGCTAAATATCATTGATTCTAGGAGCTTGTCTTGATTACCATGCACTCACTCGTACCTCTCAATCCTATTTTGGTCTAGGTGTGGGCATGGATATAGGGGGAGTGTGGTCCTAACTCATTGGGATAACCCTCCCCCCATAATGCCAAAAGCAAGATAAATCATTTCTCTTAATATCATTTTGTGATATGTGAGCTTATTGATGAGTATTGGTCGTGAACCCAAAATATGTCTTCGCAGTGTCACACCATACACTCCAACAAGGTGGCTTCGGCCACCGCCCTCTCCCTTGAGGATAATTGGATCTTTTTGGCTGTTTTTTGCTCTCTCATGTTCTTATGGGAATCACACTCAATCTTGGCTTTTATTTGATTTGGATCTTGCAATGTTGAGTGTATAGTACCATCTCAGTTTGGTTCTCTTCATCCTAAGCCTTTCCCTACCCCTAAGCCATCTATTCTTGCACACAAGTCCCTTGTACACCTTGTGGGGGTGTTGTTTGGGGACGCGCAGGCCTGAATCTGTGTACAACAGAATTCCAGATTTGAGGCCGGATAATCCGGCCCAAGTGTAGGCCGGATAATCTGGCCCTGGCGGATTTCGTCTTAAAGGGCAGGGATCGGGGGGAAGGGCTCATAACGAGCAGCACTTCTCCCCCAACCCTCCCCTCCTCCTCAGCCACCGCCTGCCATCCCCCACCCCCCCCGGAGCCTCTCCAGCCACCGGATTTTCTGGGCCTCCCCGGATCTTCTTCTCCGCGCCTCCGGGTACCTTCTCCTTCGTGTTCTTCCTCCAATGAGTGAGGGTAACTCCCTCTCTCCCCATCGTTTGCTAGATGTGTTACTCGTTGGGTGGAACGTTGTCTAGAAGGATGTGTTTTTGCATAGAAATCGTAGTCTTGCAGTTTCTAGGCCCGATCTACTTTTTTGCATTCAGTCTAGGTGAAATCGAAATTTTCTGCCAGGGCCGGATTATCCGCCCCTAGCCAGGCCGGATAATCCGGCCTGACAGATTCAACTCTGGTTCAGTTTCACTATGGAGTATGCATTGAGTAGATTTGACTTATGAACTTTTTGACTATTTTTCCATGCTATCTCCTGGACTTGTGTGTATGCTTATCCCCATGATATCGCCCTTGTTCTCCTCATAGGTGGTTCCAGTGTTCCCAAGACCTACAAGCGTCGCCCTCGCGGTAAATATTTTCGGGACGACGGACAGGGTAACTTAGTGGACGAAGTTGAGTTGAGGAGAAGAAAGAACGAAGCGAAGCGCATGGCTGAACAAGCAAAGAGGACTCGGAAGGGGGTGTCCAAAAGAAAGGGCAAGGATCCCAAGATCAACTACAGGACTTTGGATGCCGTCACCTATTCCTCCATCCGTCACCATGACTTGTTTGCTGAGCTGCCTTATGATGATGAGCTGGGGGATACTCGTTTTTGGTGTGTTGAATAGAAAGGTATCTATGAAGATGTGTATGCTAGGCTAAACATTAGGCCTATGCACCCACTGGTCCTTGCTGAGGCTTTGGAGAAGACCCACCTTGTGGATGCAATGTTTGTTGCTGAGAGGATGGGGCTACACCATCTCATGTCTCTCTAGTGCTCTTATGACTCTGAGGTGGTGAAGCAGTTCTTTTCCACTGGTTATTTGTGGGGATGAGCGCCGCACTATGAAGTGGATGACTCATGACAGGCCTATGTCTGCTGATTTTCATGTGTTTGCTGAGGTTCTTGGATACTCTTTCCGCAGCCGAGATAGAGCCCGTGGCCACCGAGTCATCACATAGCTGAAGCCCAACAAAGATGCAGCTCTCTCTCCTTGCACTGTGGACAATGGCATTGTGGGCACTCTGGCTGGTCTTGCTCCCATCTATGCTGCCTTAGTGGGTCTCTTCCGTGACTCCATCACTCCAAGCGGGGGCAACAATGACAGCATCCGTGGTCACCTTGTCCAGTTACTCCAATTTTCTCATGAGGTTGCCTCTTGCAAGGACGAGTCGGTGCAGTATAGGCTGGATGTCATGGACTTCATTTACCATGAATTGACTGATGCTATGTTCAACCGCCTATCCATCCCCTATGCACCCTACATTATGATGCTCAAAAGGCACCAGCTTCCTTCTGAGGAGTTCAACATTGATTCGGTGCATAAGACCAAGAAGATCTACACCAAGGTTCGGAAGACCTCTCACCCCTGCTCTGCTCCTGAGGGTCTCATGAGGGATACTCGCAGGCCCCCAGTGCCCCCCGTTGCCCGTGAGATCAAGCAGCTGAACCGGTTCCAGCGTCACATACTTTGCATGGGAGTGGACACGCGCAAGGGTCAGTACAAGGCATACAAGCAGCACCATGAGTTGGCTCACTCCCAGCAGCTCATCCTCCACCATGTGTCTGGTGCTTCGGGTGACCCTCCGGCTCCTACACCTCCCACACCGTATGCTCGGTGGAACTCTTCCTCCGGGTTTAACTATGGAGAGCTGGAGCATCACTTGTTCCCCTCTGCGGCTGCTGCTGATGATGAGGATGGTGACACTGAGGAGCTTGAAGATGAGGATGAGGATGAGAATGAAGACGAGGACGAGGATGAGGACTACGAGTGATCCCGTGGGGCGCTAGCATCGCTCTTCTTCCTTTTTGGTGTCTCGATGCCAAAGGGGGAGAAGTAGTTCTATTAGGATATTCATGAATTTGCATGGGTCGGGCATAAGCACTTGCATTTTTATATTCGTCGTTTTCTTGCTTATGCCCATTTAGCGTTGAACTTTAAATTTGTGGTTTGTGGTTTGTTTGAGACTCTATGTCAGTGGTTGTCTAGAGTATGCTTATGGATTTCATCTCATGGATTATGCTTATGGATCCATCTATTCATATCCTATTATGCTGGAAGTCTTTATCAAGGAAGGCGCTTATATTGGTTATCTCGGTAATAATTGAGACTATGTCAAGGATGCCTTCCCTCTACCTCGGTGGTATGATTATGTTGCTCATATGTCTATGGAATAGATTCACTTATTTGTGTGCATTTGTATTCCAACGCAAAATTCTAGTATGCACACATTGAGGGGGAGTCTCGTCCATGGTTATTGTTGGTTGTCTTCTGACTATTTCCTCCAAATCTTGGTATTGTCATCTAACACCAAAAAGGGGGAGATTGAAAGAACATTTCATGTTTTCCTATGTTTTGTGTGTTAGATAACAATACGGTGGAGATTATTCATGTGCGCTAAGTGTGCAGGAAGCTTTGAGGGAGGGCGGATTATCCGCCCCACCAATGGCCGGATAATCCGGCCTACCTCATTGTTCAAAGGGAGCCAAGGCGCGTCGCTTGGAGTCCGGTCAGATTTTCTCCCGGAAAATCCGAACTGGGGCGGTTTTTCCTCCCCAGGCCGGATAATCCGGCGGTCACACGGGCCAGATAATCCGGCCCCCAGTTTTTGAGCAAAGCATGGCAAGGCGCGTCGCTCGGTATCCGGTCGGATTTTCTCCCGGAAAATCCGAACTGGGGCGGTTTTTCCTCCCCAGGCCGGATAATCCGGCCCCTAGATGTTGATCAAGGGCAAGCTCAGCGCGACACTCTGATAGGGGGGCGTCCAGAAGTTGATCAAGGGCCCCCAGAAGATTATCTGCCGGATATTCCGAGTCTGGGGCGGAGTTTTCCCCAGGACGGATAATCCGGCCCTCACTTGGGCCGAATAATCCGGCCCCCAAAGTCTCCAACGACTAGTTTTGGAAGGGGGTATAAATACCCCTTCTTCCCCAATGTTCAGGACTCTTGATTCATTCGAAATTGTCCAGACATTGTGCAAGAGCTCCCATTCTCGATCTCCCACTTCAACCACCCTAAGGCTTTGATCTTTGGGGGAATTGAAGGAGGAGAGGATCATCATCATCACGAATCAAGCCATCAACTCCTCTCCATTCACTTGGAGAAATCACTGATCTAGGATTCTTGTCAATACCTAGATCTTGTTCGTTGTATTTGATAACTTTGTTCTTGTGGCAGCTTTTTGTCATTTTAGGAGCCTCCAAGTTGATTATGGAGTTGTTGCCCCGCTAGTTGTGTAAAGGCACTAGTACCTGCCTCGAAGGGTCCCTATAGTGGAAAGGTGGATCAGGCCTTTGGTGGCGGGATCCATCGGAGAACAGGGTGAGGACTATTGTGGCGTGGTGGTCTTAGTACCGCCCACCCCTACAACGCAGACGTACTTCCCTTAACAAGGAAGGAACTGCAGTCAAACAAATCCTGTGTCTCTGCGTGCTTCACTATGGTTTACCCATTCCTCTTCCACTCGCTTTTTACTCGCTAGTAGATAGGTTTGCATATAGGGAAATTTCACCTAATAGTATATCTAGAGAATTTACCCTTTGTGCTAAGCCTAAAATTGAAAAAGTATTAAAATTTGGAGTAGCACCTGTTCACCCCCCTCTAGGTGCCCATACGATCCATTTCATATGTGTTTAGTGCGAGTACAATTATTGTAATGGGTTTGTCAAGCTATATTGAGAAATATGTGCAATAGCAGCGTGTGAGTGCTTCTAGTTTAGAAATTGTGTCTGTGCCATTTGCATGTTGCATTATCAACGTAGATTACATGTAAACAATCCAACGAAAATCAGATTACAGCCATCAAACGGGAGTGGAAGGATGGAAGGGGAGTTGGGATAGTGGCTTCAAGGGGAAGGAAGAGAAGGGGGTGTGACACTGGCAGGTGGGCCCTCAGAACACGTGACACTGACATGTGGGGGCGGGAGCACACGGTATTTCCAGTCTGTCCAGAGCGAGCGGACTTTGCAACATGACAACAACAAGCTGATTAGACCAATAACTCGTCGAATTATTAAGGAGTACTAAAAACTACAACTGGGGTACATTCGCACAACACGTATGCTCTACGCACCTAAGAACCATCGCTTAAGTCTAACAGTAATGACAACATAAGTACTACATTTCCCTATCGGTCTTCTCGATACAAATGTAGAAATGCATCTGCATGTTTGGTCTAGCACCGACAAGGTACTGAGATGGCACACATAGGAATGACCTTAGGTCCGCATACTCCACCTTCAGTGGCGTCGGGTAGATCGGCGCCTCGGCTAGCACAAGAATGCTATCGGACGACGGCGGCTAGGCGTTCGCCCACATGCGCACCGTGTATATGGGTCAGGCGCACAAGACCGACCTGACGCATATGGCACACACGATGGTGGGCCCGGCTCTAGTTCCCGGAACACCGGTGGAGATGGTCAGGACGAAAACAGAGCCGTCCCCCCCCCCCCCGGAAAATTAGCCGGCGGTGTGCCGAGCCAGTGAACGGCACCTGCTCTTGGAGAAGTTGGGTTTTCCCGTACGAGATCCTAATCACTTCGATCAAGTGCTCCTCTTCAAGAAGGATGACGAGCTCTGCCGGCGGGCCGGTGTAGTTGCAGGCCGTTTCCATGCAGCAGCACGCGCCGTGCAGGCACGCGAGCTCGTGGAGCGGGAGCTCGTGGTAGGAGTAACGACGAAAGCATACTGGGTGGGAGCTGATGACCCACAAGTATAGGGGGTGTATCGTAGTATTTTCGAGGGAAGTGAAACCCAATTTATTGATTCGACACAAGGGGAGCCAAAGAATATTTATCAGCCTTAACAACTGAGTTGTCAATTTAGCTGCACCTGGAAACAATCTTGCCCACAGCAGTTTATCAGTAGCAACAGTTTTGTAGTAGGAATAGCAAAGTAACAGCAGTAGCAAAGCAAAGACAGTAGTAACGAAAGCAGTAAACAGTGGGATTCGAGGGCGGTAGGCATAGGGATGGATGGACGGGCGTTGCATGGACAAGACAATTCACATATCAATCAGAACATAGGGCAATTGCAGATAAATAAGATAAAGCACCCAAGTACTAGACAATCCTAGGCATGTGTTCCATATATAGTCATACGTGCTCGCAATGAGAACTTGCACAACATCTTTTGTCCTGCCAGCCCGTTTGCAGCGGGGCCTCTAGGGAACTACTGGCAATTAAGGTGCTCCTTTTAATAGAGCACCGGAGCAAAGCATTAACACTCTGTGAACACATGTGATCCTCACATCAAAGCCTTTCCCTTCCGGTTATCCCGATTTCTATCACTTCGGGGCCATAGGTTCCGGAAAACAACGTGTGTATACAACTTGCAGATAAGACCAAGAACAATACTATCATAATGAATCAATCATAAGTTCAGATCTGAAATCATGGCACTCGGGCCCTAGTGACAAGCATTAAGCACAACAAGTCGCAGCAAAGTCATAAAGCACTAACAAAAGATACTAGGCACCATGCCCTAACAATCTGATGCCATTACGTGAATGGTCTCATCAAATCCCTACCATCGCCATAGCCTACAACGGGGGATTACTCACTCATAGATGGGGAAAACATGGATGGTCGATGGAGATGGTGGTGAAGATCGATGGAGATGGCTCCGGGGGCACTTCCCCGTCCAGGCAGGGTGCCGGAATAGAGACTTTTTGTCCCCCGAATCTCCCCTTCGGTGGTGGCAGCGTAGTGGAACTTTTCGTGGAAAAATGTCGAATCCCCCGAAGTTTTTAGGTCAGAAGGCTTCTTATAGGCGAAGAGAGAGGCCGAGGGGGTGCCTGCGGCCACCACACCATGCCCTGGCGTGGCCAGGCCCAGCCCGCGCCTGGGGGGTGTGGCCAGTCCCTGGCTCTTCTCCGTCTCGTATTCTGGCTCCATGAGTCTTCTGGAAAAATAGGCACTTTGGCTTTTGTCCCATCCAATTCCGAGAATATTCATTTTCTGACTTTCCTGGAACCAAAAACAGCAGAAAACAGGCAGATGGCACTGTGGCTCTTGTTAATAGGTTAGTCCAAGAAATCATATGAAAAGTACTCCAATGTGTGGACAAAACACGAGAAAGTGGATAAAACTAAGCATGGAGCATCAAAAATTATAGATACATTTGCAATGTATCAACATCCCCAAGCTTAACTCCTGCTCGTCCTCGAGTAGGTAAGTGATAAAAAGAAAGAATAATTTATGAGGTGACATGCACCATCAAAGACTTCTCCAAAGTATCTGTAAACATTCAAAGCTGGGATCATAGTACTTCAATCATAACATGAAAGACAAAGTTCTAGCAATAAGACAAAGAAACTATGATGCAACCTGAAAAGGCACAAACAAAAGATTCATGAATAACAATGCTTTGCAAGACGCTTGTTTGTTTCACATAAAGAAAACATAGCATAGTGGCATTCAGCTTGTCCCTCATAGTGTAGCAAACATAAATGCATAGGACACCTTCAAAGTTTACAAGTGTGAGTAGATACAAATAGTTTAAAACAAGCAATATCAAGGTATGCATCAATCAACAAGTCTTGGGACAATGCACATAGAACTAAGAATGGCCACTATGCTCTCAAGAAAGTGCTCATAGAATGTGGGGAGACTCAACAAGGAAATGAACAGGTTTTGAAAAGTTTGAAAGCCTTCCAAATGCTGAAAGTAAGGTACTCATTAGCTTTGAGCTCTCATTGCCCCTATCATAAGCATCTTTAATGTGGTTAAGGTGAAAGTGAGGTCCAATCTGAGTTATATGCTTGACAGACTATAAACTGAAAATCCTGAGTCCCTTGAGTACGAGGGCCGCTCCTCATGCTACTCAACTTTAGTTACCGGTAAGTTCTTGTCATCGTAAGTATGTGCATATCATTGAGAACCTCCAACGGGGTACCCCTTGCCCGATGATAGGGAAGAATCCCCATATCAAAATGACAAGGCAAGCAGACAAGGAGTATCTCAGCAATCTTCTTATTTACCATGGGAAAATGGTGCTTTTTTATCTCTTTCCTCTTTTCATAAATCTCTCTTTTTTTCTTTTTCTTAATAGCTATCTTTCTCTTTTTTATAAGAAGAATGCTTCATAGATATCATTATGGTTACGCTGCAGGTTTCCACCATGTCAGCATGGATTAGACCAGCGGCTCACGCGTTTCTCTAACACACATACATAACTCCATGGACTTACAAGCTCCCCTTTTATTTCACACCAATGACATCCGCAAACAAAAGAGAAAGGTATCAACTGGGTATATATTTACAAGTGTTGAAAGCGTTCCCCGTGACATCACGGTTCTGCTAATCCCCAGTCTATAATTTGCAAGCATATAACTTTCATGGAGAGTTCACAATGGTTCAGGTTTATTAAGTGCAGGAAATAAAGTGTGCCATCAAGTTTGTGAGAGCTTTACTAACTAACTTTCTCATAACAAGCAAACATTTTATTTGGAAGAAAACAAGGCATATTCAATATGCACGGAAGTAGCAAATGATGCTAATAGGTAGGTATGGTGGACACTTTGGCAATATTTGGTTTTAGGGAGTTGGAAACATGATTAAAACATACTCAGTGAATGTGAAGGCTAGCAATAGTAAGGGAGCGACAAACGAGAAAGCAATAATGGCCATAATCATGTAGAGCGACAAAACATCATTAATCAAAGCATAAAGTGATACTACAAGTTGAAAACTAAAGGATCATAAAGGCTATGGTGACTTGGGATAGTCATAACATGGTGTGAGCATTTGCCAAGTAAACCCAAATAAAACATCAAAGGAGAATACCACAATACTATGCTTTAATATGCTAAAATAACGCATGATTCATCCAATGCATATTAAGCAATCTCAATTGTTTATAACAAGTCATGCTACAGCAAAGAATACTAAGCATAAAGCCAAAACAATATCAAGCATGGCATGACAAAGCATAGGCCACAGTCAAAAACAAGCAATCTTTACCACTTAAGCATGAGCTTTCCTACTCTTTTCCAATCCAAACCAGACTATTTGAACACCAATGTATGAAAGAGGAGGTCCAACCAATTTATTCAGCAAAGTAAGCAAACCAAGAAAACTAAAAAAACAAAAACGAAAACGAAAAAGAAGACGCTTCAAGAACAACACAATTGTGCATGAAACAATAAAAATGAAGTGTTTGGAAGAAATCTGGGATTTTTATTGATGAAGAAGGGGATGCCTTGGGCATCCCCAAGCTTTGACGCTTGTACTTCCTGGATATTTCTTGGGGGGACACGCGTGGCATCCCCAAGCTTGAGCTTTAGTCCATCCTTCATCTCATTACTCATTCCTTCCATACACCTGAAATTTTTCCTTCATACAAAACTTCACACAATCTTTATTAGCAACATTAGTGCACTTAAAATAATAGGTCTTAAGGTTCAGTTCTAACACCAAATAAACTTCCATTAGAACACTAGCTACTGTAGCACTTCCCTCAAAAATCTCAATTCCCCAAAAGAACTCAAAAAGGAACCAACAAGAAGCAAATGCAAATAATGGCAGAAATCTGTCAAAACAAACCAGCAGGTAAAGACGAATTTTTTCGAAGACCTTCTATTTCTCAAATCAAAAAGTGTTGAACTAAAGAAAGTTAGATAACAACCTGGGGTAGAAGAAAAAAATACAGCTCAATCTGACATACATATATCTCTCACGAATTTTTATGGTGAAGCACAAAAATCTGTTTCGGGATAGTAACTTTCCCAATCATCACTTCACTCTCATTAGAGGTTACTCTTGGCACAAAAAAAAGGATAAGGAGAGGTTATTACAGAGGTAAGCGGAGATAATCATGGTGAAAACATTGTTTTGTTCAATGAAATCCTTTTGTTAACAAGGTTGATCAGGTCTTGCTACCAAAACAATTTCATATGAGACAAAACTTTGTATTCCACTTATGATTATGTTACCTCAACCTTGATAGCAATGGTCCCAATCATAATAGTTTCCAATTTTTCTCTTGGTATGGGACAATATATGTCTCTAACTTGAATGCCCTCAACATGTTCAATTGAATTCAAACCATAAGTACTTTAAATCTTCTTGAGGAAATACACAATGTGTTCCTTGTCATTAACATTGAAGGTCACCTTCCCTTGATTATAATTAATAACAGCTCCTGTAGTATTTAAAAAAAAGGTCTCCCAAGAATAATAGACATATTATCATCTTCAGGCATAAAAGTTTGAGAGGATGCTCTCATAAGGAATATGAGTTGAAGTAAAAGAGAGCATAAAGGAACAAATTCAAAACACATTTAAGTCTAACCCACTTCCTATGCATAGGAATCGTGTATGCAAATAAATTCACAAAGAACTAAATGACAAGCATAGGAAGATAAAACAAGAGTAATTTTAAAACTTTCAGTACATAGAGAGGTGTTTCAATACCATGAAAACTTCCACAATCATATTTTCCTCTCTCATAATAATTTTCAGTAGCCTCATGAAGAAAGTCAACAATATAACTATGACATAAAGCATGCTCTTCATGATCTACAAGCACTAGAGCTTTATTATAAAAAATTTCAAGAGGAACCTCAGGAACATAACATTCATTCTCCTTTAGTAAGCAAGGGGGACAATAAAATAATGTATGGGATAAAGAGTTACTCTCATTAGAAGGTAGGCATGGGTAGCTAATCCATTCTTCCTCCTTTTGTTCATCACTCTCCTCCTCTTTTTCATCTAATGAGATTTCAGGTTCATCAATTTCTTCTTCCATAGGATCCTGCAAGGCATTAGTCTCTTCCATTTGTGGAAAGCATCTATTAAAATATTCAAGAATATAGCCATTTTCATCCATGTAATTATCAAAGCAAAATTTAAGTATACCATAAACCTCATATTAGTAAGGTGAATCATCAATATCTTCAAGCAAACTAGCAAGTTCAAAAGCACCCTTCCAAGCAATAAATTCTTCAATTTGTTCCGCATCATAAAAGTCATAAATTCCTTTAGAATAGGAAGATATGGTATCATTATCACTATACTCACATTGAAAATGGAGGTGTTTATACCTCTTTCTACAACAAGACTCATCACAGCAATAAGTAACATTATAAGTAGAGCACACGTTCCTAGCAATGGTATACAATCTATCAATTTGTTCCCATAAGTGTATCCCTTTTTTGACAAGCGGTGTTCCTTATAATAATATTTTTGATCTTCCGTGAACCCACCTTGCCAATAAGCTTCAGTTTAAAGAAACCAACCATTGCCAACAAGCATGATAAAGCAAGACAATAATAGACAACGAAAATAACAACTAGAGTAGGAACTAATTTTTTTTATTTTTTTGATAAAGAAACAAGCAAACAAGGAGAAAGGTAAACTTAGCTTGAACAATAGTGATTCCAAGTGAACTTGATAAATAAAGCTATGCTCCCCGGCAACGGCGCCAGAAAATAGTCTTGATGACCCACAAGTATAGGGGGTGTATCGTAGTATTTTCGATGGAAGTGAAACCCAATTTATTGATTCGACACAAGGGGAGCCAAAGAATATTTATCAGCCTTAACAACCGAGTTGTCAATTCATCTGCACCTGGAAACAATCTTTCTCACATCAGTTTATCAGTAGCAATAGTTTTGTAGTAGGAAAAGCAAAGTAACAGCAGTAGCAAAGCAAAGACAGTAGTAACGAAAGCAGTAAACAGTGGGATTCGAGTGCGGTAGGCATAGGGATGGATGGACGGGCGTTGCATGGACAAAACAATTCACATAGCAATCAAAACATAGGGCAATTGTAGATAAATAAGATAAAGCACCCAAGTACTAGACAATCCTAGGCATGTGTTCCATATATAGTCATACGTGCTCGCAATGAGAACTTGCCCAACATCTTTTGTCCTGCCAGCCTATTTGCAGCGGGGCCTCTAGGGAACTATTGGCAATTAAGGTGCTCCTTTTAATAGAGCACCAGAGCAAAGCATTAACACTCCGTGAACACATGTGATCCTCACATCAAAGCCTTTCCCTTCCGGTTATCCCGATTTCTATCACTTCGGGGCCATAGGTTTCGGACAACAACGTGTGTATACAACTTGCAGATAAGACCAAGAACAATACTATCATAATGAATCAATAATAAGTTCATATGTGAAATCATGGCACTCGGGCCCTAGTGACAAGCATTAAGCACAACAAGTCGCAAAAAAGTCATAAAGCACTAATAAAAGATACTCGGCACCATGCCCTAACAATCTGATGCCATTACATGAATGATCTCATCCAATCCCTACCATCCCCATAGCCTACAGTGGGGGATTACTCAATCATAGATGGGGGAAACATGGATGGTCGATGGAGATGATGGTGAAGATCGATGGAGATGGCTCCGGGGGCACTTCCCCGTCCCGGCAGGGTGCCAGAACAGAGACTTTCTATCCCCCGAATCTCCCCTTCGGTGGCGGCGGCGCAGCGGAACTTTTCGTGGAAAAACGTCGAACCCCCCGAATGTTTTATGTCAGAAGGCTTCTTATAGGCGAAGAGAGAGGCCGAGGGGGTGCCTGGGGCCACCACACCATGCCCTGGCGCGGCCAGGCCCAGCCCGCGCCTGGGGGGGTGTGGCTAGCCCCTGGCTCTTCTCCGTCTCGTATTCTGGCTCCGTGAGTCTTCTGGAAAAAATAGGCACTTTGGCTTTTGTCCCGTCCAATTCCGAGAATATTCATTTTCTGACTTTCCTAGAACCAAAAACAGCAGAAAATAGGCAGCTGGAACTGTGACTCTTGTTAATAGGTTAGTCCAAGAAATCATATGAAAAGTACTCCAAAGTGTGGACAAAACACGAGAAAGTGGATAAAACTAAGTATGGAGCATCACAAATTATAGATACATTTGCAATGTATCAGGAGCACACGAGCAGGAACGTAGCTGTGAAGTTGCGCGCGAGGATCTCCATATTCTTGGGCTGCAGCACCTGCCACATCTGAAGTTCGTCGAGAAATTGGAAAAAAGATCAGCAGTTAGATTGGCGAATAGTAGGAATATGTAGGATAAGTTCAAAAGCTTGTAAAATGATTTCTTAGCATGAAGGTAGCGACCTAAGAATTGGCGGATGTCATCCGGGCACGGTGCACAAAAGCCGGTGGCGTCGTCCGGGCACAATGACATGTGGTGGATAAGGGGAGAGGGGGATGTAGAGTAGACGTGCTCAATCACGAGCTCTATGATATTACTAGTAGGCTATAGGGGGTGGAAATAATAGAAATATAAGTGAAAATGTAAGCGCGCCAATCATGTCGCGGAACAGCCTACTCGCGGATCGCTCTTATGAAGAACCATCTTATTCGTCCATGGGCCCCAATCGAACAGTCTGCGACAATCCGATCGGACAACTACTTCAGGAGGGGCGCTTCTAGAAGACGCGATCTTAGTGGAAATAACACACATGCAATGACACTAGTTGATCCATATGTGGTTTGTGGAAAGAACACACATGCAATGACTCTGGTGGATTCATGTGTGGTTTGTGAAAAGAACACACATGCAATGCCATTTGTTAATCCATGTGTGGTTTGTGAAAAGAACACACATGCAATGCCATTGCTTGATCCATATGGTTTATGGAATAGAACACACATGCAATGACATTGGTGGATCCATATGTGGCTTGTGGAAAGAACACACATGCAATGCCATTGGTTGATCCATGTGTGGTTTGTGAAAAGAACACACATGCAATGGCACTGGTTGATCCATGTGTGCTTTGTGGAAAGAACACACATGCAATGACTCTGGTGGATTCATGTGTGGTTTGTGCAAAGAACACACATGCAATGACTCTAGTGGGTCCATATGTGGTTTGTGGAAAGAACACACATGCAATGACATTGGTTGATACATATGTGGTTTGTGAAAAAGAACACACATGGAATGAATCTAGTGGATCCATGTGTGGTTTGTGGAAAGAACACACATGCAATGACATTGGTTGATCCATATGTGGTTTGTGGAAATAACACACATGCAATGACACTGGTTGATCCATATGTGGTTTGTGGAAAGAACACACATGCAATGACTCTGGTGGGTCCATATGTGGTTTGTGAAAAGAACACACATGCAATGACTCTAGTGGATCTATATGTGGTCTGTGGAAAGAACACACATGCAATGACCATTGGTTGATCCATATGTGGTCTATGGAAAGAACACACATGCAATGACACTGGTTGACCATATGTGGTTTGTGGAAAGAACACACATGCACTGACTCTAGTGGATCCATGTGTGGTTTGTGAACATAACACACATGCAATGCCATTGGTTGATCCAGGTGATTTGTGGAAACGAACACACATGCAATGACATTGGTGGATCCATATGTGGTTTGTGGAAAGAAAACACATGCAATGCCATTGGTTGATCCATGTGTGGTTTGTGAAAAGAACACCCATGCAATGCCATTGGTTGATCCATGAGTGGTTTGTGGAAAGAACACACATGCAATGACATTGGTTGATCCATGTGTGGTTTGTGAAAAGAACACACATGCAATGACTTTAGTGGATCCATATGTGGTATGTGGAAAGAACAAGCATGCAATGAACACTAGTGGATCCGTATGTGGTTCATGACAATAACACACATGCAATGACTCTAGTGGATACATATGTGGTTTGTGGAAAGAACACACGTGCAACGAGTCTGGTGGATCCATGTGTGGTTTGTGGAAAGAACACACATGCAATGAACACTCGTGGATCCTAATGTGGTTCATGAAAGGAACACAAATGCAAGGACATTGGTTGATACATATGTGGTTTGTGACAATAACACAGATGCAATACCATTGGTTAATGCATATGTGGTTTGTGAAAAGAACACACATGCAATGACTCTAGTGGATCCATATGTGGTTTGTGAAAAGAACACACATGCAATGACTCTAGTGGATCCATGTGTGGTTTGTGGAAAGAACACACATGCAATGACTCTGGTGGATCCATGTGTGGTTTGTGGAAAGAACAAACATGCAATGACCACTGGTTGATCCATATGTTGTTTGTGGAAAGAACACACATGCAATGACAATGTTTGATCCATATGTGGTTTGTGGAAAGAACACACATGCAATGACTCTGGTGGATCCATGTGTGGTTTATGGAAAGAACACACATACAATGAACACTGGTGGATCCATATGTGGTTTGTGAAAAGAACACACATGCAATTACTCTAGTGGATCGATATCTGGTTTGTGGAAAGAACACACATGCAATTACCACTGGTTAATCCATATGTGGTTTGTGGAAAGAACACACATGCAATGAATCTAGTGGTTCCATACGTGGTTTGCGGAAAAAAAACACATGTAATGACCACTGGTTGATCCATATGTGGTTTGTGGAAAGAACACACGTGCAATGACTCTAGTGGATCCATATGTGGTTTGTGGAAAGAACACACATGCAATGACATTGGTTGATCCATGTGTGGTTTGTGGAAATAACACACATGCAATGCCATTTGTTAATCCATATGTGGTTTGTGGAAAGAACACATATGCAATGACCACTGGTTGATCCATATGTGGTTTGTGGAAAGAACACACATGCAATGACTCTAGTGGATCCATATGTGGTTTATCGAAAGAACACAGATGCAATGACATTGGTTGATCCATGTGTGGTTTGTGGAAACAACACACATGCAATGCCATTTGATAATCCATATGTGGTTTGTGGAAAGAACAGACATGCAGTGACCACTTGGTGATCCATATGTGGCCTGTGGAAAGAATACACATGCAATGACTCTGGTGGATCCATGTGTGGTTTGTGGAAAGAACACACATGCAATGACTCTGGTGATTCCATGTGTGCTTTGTGAAAAGAACACTCATGCAATGCGATCGGTTGATCCATGTAGTTTGTGGAAAAGAACACACATGCAATGACGTTGGTGGATCCATGTGTGGTTTGTGGAAAGAACACACATACAATGACCACTAGTTGATCCATATGTGGTGTGTGGAAAGAACACAAATGCAATGCCACTGGTTGATCCATATGTGGTTTGTGGAAAGAACACACATGCAATAAACACTGGTGGATCCATAAGTGGTTTGTGGAAAAATCACACATGTAATGAACACTGGTGGATCCATATGTGGTTCATGACAGGAACACACATGAAGTGAACACTGGTGGATCCATATGTGGTTTGTGAAAAGAACACACATGCAATGCCATTGATTGATCCATATGTGGTTTGTGAAAAGAACACACATGCAATGACTATAGTGGGTCCATGTGTGGTTTGTGAAAAGAACACACATGCAATGACTCTAGTGGATCCATATGTGGTTTGTGGAAAGAACACACATGCAATGAACACTGGTGGATCCATGTGTGGTTTGTGGAAAGAACATACATGCAATGACTCTGGTGGATCCATGTGTGGTTTGAGAAAAGAACACTCATGCAATGCCATTGGTTGATCCGTGTGGTTTGTGGAAAAGAACACACATGCAATGACATTGGTGGATCCATATGTGGTTTGTGGAAAGAACACACATGCAATGCCATTGGTTGATCCATGTGTGATTTGTGAAAAGAACACACATGCAATGCCATTGCTTAATCCATGTGTGGTTTGTGGAAAGAAGACACATGCAATGACATTGGTTGACCATGTGTGGTTTGTGAAAAGAACACACATGCAATGACTCTAGTGGATCCATATGTGGTTTGTGGAAAGAACACACATGCAATTCCATTGGTTGATCCATGTGTGGTTTGTGGAAAGAACACACATGCAATGACACTGGTTGATCCATATGTGGTTTGTGAAAATAACACACATGCAATGACTTTAGTGGATCCATATGTGGTATGTGGAAAGAACAAACATGCAATGAACACTAGTGGATCCATATGTGGTTCATGACAAGAACACACATGCAATGACTCTAGTGGATACATATGTGGTTTGTGGAAAGAACACACGTGCAATGAGTCTGGTGGATCCATGTGTGGTTTGTGGAAAGAACACACATGCAATGAAAAATCGTGGATCCATATGTGGTTCATGAAAGGAACACAAATGCAAGGACACTGGTTGATACATATGTGGTTTTTGACAATAACACACATGCAATACCATTGGTTAATGCATATGTGGTTTTTGAAAAGAACACACATGCAATGACTCAAGTGGATCCATATGTGGTTTGTGACAAGAACACACATGCAATGACTCTAGTGGATCCATGTGTGGTTTGTGCAAAGAACACACATGCAATGACTCTGGTGGATCCATGTGTTGTTTGTGGAAAGAACAAACATGCAATGACCACTGGTTGATCCATATGTGGTTTGTGGAAAGAACACACATAAAATGACAATGTTTGATCCATATGTGGTTTGTGGAATGAACACACATGCACTGACTCTGGTGGATCCATGTATGGTTGATGGAAAGAACACACATACAATGAACACTCGTGGATCCATATGTGGTTTGTGAAAAGAACACACATGCAATGACTCTAGTGGATCCATATGTGGTTTGTGGAAAGAACACACATGCAATGACCACTGGTTGATCCATATGTTTTTTGTGGAAAGAACACACTTGCAATGAATCTAGTGGATCCATATGTGGTTTGTGGAAAAAACACACATGTAATAACCACTGGTTGATCCATATGTGGTTTGTGGAAAGAACACACGTGCAATGACTCTAGTGGATCCATATGTGGTTTGTGGAAAGAACACACATGCAATGACATTGGTTGATCCATGTGTGGTTTGTGGTAAGAACACACATGCAATGCCATTGGTTAATCCGTATGTGGTTTGTGGAAAGAACACATATGCAATGACCACTGGTTGATCCATATGTGGTTTGTGGAAAGAACACACATGCAATGACTCTAGTGGATCCATATGTGGTTTATGGAAAGAACACAGATGCAATGACATTTGTTGATCCATGTGTGGTTTATGGAAAGAACACACATGCAATGCCATTTGATAATCCATATGTGGTTTGTGGAAAGAACACACATGGAGTGAACACTTGTTGATCCATATGTGGCCTGTGGAAAGAAGACACATGCAATGACTCTGCTGGATCCATGTGTGGTTTGTGGAAAGAACACACATGCAATGACTCTGGTGGATCCATGTGTGGTTTGTGAAAAGAACACTCATGCAATGCCATTGGTTGATCCATGTAGTTTGTGGAAAATAACACACATGCAATGACATTGGTGGATCCATGTGTGGTTTGTGGAAAGAACACACATGCAATGACCACTAGTTGATCCATATGTGGTTTGTGGAAAGAACACACATGCAATGCCACTGGTTGATGCATATGTGGTTTGTGGAAAGAACACACATGCAATGAACACTGGTGGATCCATAAGTGGTTTGTGGAAAAAACACACATGTAATGAAGACTAGTGGATCCATATGTCGTTCATGACAGGAACACACATGCAGTGAACACTGGTGGATCCATATGTGGTTTGTGAAAAGAACACACATGCAATGCCATTGATTGATCCATATGTGGTTTGTGAAAAGAACACACATGCAATGACTCTAGTGGGTCCATGTGTGGTTTTTGAAAAGAAAACACATGCAATGACTCCAGTGGATCCATATGTGGTTTGTGGAAAGAACACACATGCAATGAACACTTGTTAATCCATGTGTGGTTTGTGGAAAGAACATACATGCAATGACTCTGGTGGATCCATGTGTGATTTGTGAAAAGAAAACTCATGCAATGCCATTGATTGATCCATGTGGTTTGTGGAAAAGAACACACATGCAATGACATTGGTGGATCCATATCTGGTTTGTGGAAAGAACACACATGCAATGCCATTGGTTGATCCATGTGTGGTTTGTGAAAAGAACACACATGCAATGCCATTGCTTAATCCATGTGTGGTTTGTGGAAATAAGACACATGCAATGACATTGGTTGATCCATGTGTGGTTTGTGAAAAGAACACACATCTAACGACTCTAGTGGATCCATATGTGGTTTGTGGAAAGAACACACATGCAATGACATCGGTTGATCCATGTGTGGGTTGTGGAAAGAACACACATGCAATGCCACTGGTTAATCAATATGTGGTTTTTGAAAAGAAGACATACGCAATGACCCTAGTTGATCCATATGTGGTTTGTGAAAATAACACACATGCAATGACTCTAGTGGATCCATGTGTGGTTTGTGAAAAGAACACACATGCAATGACTCTAGTGGATCCATATGTGGTTTGTGGAAAGAACACACATGCAATGACCACTGGTTCATCCATATTTGGTTTGTGGAAAGAACACACATGCAATGCCATTTGATAATCCATGTTTGGTGTGTGGAAAGAACACACATGCAGTGACCACTTGTTGATCCATATGTGGTCTGTGGAAAGAAGACACAAGCAATGACTTTGATGGATCCATGTGTGGTTTGTGGAAAGAACACACATGCAATGACTCTGGTGGATCCATGTGTGGTTCATGGAAATAACACACATACAATGAACACCGGTGGATCCATATGTGGTTCATGACAGGAACACACATGCAGTGAACACTGGTGGATCCATATGTGGTTTGTGAAAAGAACACACATGCAATGCCATTGATTGATCCATATGTGGTTTGTGAAAAGAACACACATGCAATGACTCTAGTGGGTCCATGTGTGGTTTGTGAAAAGAACACGCATGCAATGACTCTAGTGGATCTATATGTGGTTTCTGGAAAGAACACACATGCAAGGAACACTGGTAGATCCATATGTGGTTTGTGGAAAGAACACACATGCAATGACTCTAGTGCTGGTTTTAGTATAAAAACACACATGCAATGACTCTAGTGCCGGTTTTAGTATAAGAACACACATGCAATGACTGTAGTGCTAGTTTTTGTATAGGAACACACATGCATGACTCTAGTGGGTCCATATGTGGTTTGTCAAAAGAACACACATGCAATGACTCTTGTGGATCCATATGTGGTTTGTGGAAAGAACACACATGCAATAACCACTAGTTGATCCATATGTGGTTTGTGGAAAGAACGCACATGCAATGACACTAGTTGATCCATATGTGGTTTGTGGAAAGAACACACATGCAATGACATTTGTTGATCCATGTGTGGTTTGTGGAAAGAACACACATGCAATGCCATTGGTTAATCCATATGTGGTTTGTTAAAAGAACACACATGCAATGACTCTAGTGGATCCATATGTTGTTTGTGAAAAGAACACACATGCAACGACTCTAGTGGATCCATGTGTGGTTTGTGGAAAGAACACACATGTAATGAAACTGGTGGATCCATGTGTGGTTTGTGGAAAGAACACACATGCAATAACCACTGGTTGATCATATGTGGTTTGTGGAAAGAACACACATCCAATGACACTGGTTGATCCATATGTGGTTTGTGGAAAGAACACACATGCAATGACCACTAGTGGATCCATGTGTTATTTGTGGAAAGAACACACATGCAATGAACACCGGTGGATCCATATGTGGTTTGTCAAAAGAACACAAATGCAATGACCACTAGGTTATCCATATGAGGTTTGTGGAAAGAACACACATGCAATGACTCTGGTGGATCCATGTGTGGTTTGTGGAAAGAACACACATGCAATGACTCTAGTGGATCCATATGTGGTTTGTGGAAAGAACACACATGCAATGTCCGCTGGTTGATCCATATTTGGTTTGTGGAAAGAACAC
>OU342742.1:446190028-446403140 GCA_910589775.1 Avena eriantha
CGGTGGATCCATATGTGGTTTGTCAAAAGAACACACATGCAATGACCACAAGTTGATCCATATGTGGTCTGTGGAAATAACACACATGCAATGACACCGGTTGATCGATATGTGGTTTGTGGAAAGAACACACATTCAATGACTCTGGTGGATCCATCTGTGGTTTGTGGAAAGAACATGCATACAATGACTCTGGTGGATCCATGTGTGGTTCATGGAAAGAACACACATACAATGAACATTGGTGGATCCATATGTGGTTTTTTGAAAGAACACACATGCAATGACTCTAGTGGATCCATATGTGGTTTGTGGAAAGAATACACATGCAATGCCACTAGTTGATCCATAGTGGTTGTGGAAAGAACACACATGCAATGAAAATGGGTGGATCCATATGTGGTTCATGACAGGAACACACATGCAGTGAACACTGGTGGATCCATATGTGGTTTGTGAAAAGAACACACATGCAATGCGATTGATTGATCCATATGTGGTCTGTGAAAAGAACACATATGTAATGACTCTAGTGGGTCCATGTATGGTTTGTGAAAAGAACAAGCATGCAATGACTCTAGTGGCTCCATATGTGGTTTCTGGAAAGAACACACACATGCAATGAACACTGGTAGATCCATATGTGGTTTGTGGAAAGAACACACATGCAATGACTCTAGTGCTGGTTTTAGTATAAAAACACACATGCAATGACTCTAGTGCTGGTTTTAGTATAAGAACACACATGCAATGACTGTAGTGCTAGTTTTTGTATAGGAACACACATGCCATGACTCTAGTGGGTCCATATGTGGTTTGTGAAAAGAACACACATGCAATGACTCTTGTGGATCCATATGTGGTTTGTGGAAAGAACACACATGCAATAACCACTAGTTGATCCATATGTGGTTTGTGGAAAGAACGCACATGCAATGACACTGGTTGATCCATATGTGGTTTGTGGAAAGAACACACATGCAATGACATTTGTTGATCCATGTGTGGTTTCAGGAAAGAACACACATGCAATGACACTGGTTGATCCATATGTGGTTTGTGGAAAGAACACACATGCAATGACTCTCGTGGGTCCATATGTGGTTTTTGAAAAGAACACACATGCAATGACTCTAGTGGATCCATATGTGGTATGTGGAAAGAACACACATGCAATGACCATTGGTTGATCCATATGTAGTCTGTGGAAAGAACACACATGCAATGACACTGGTTGAGCCATATGTGGTTTGTGGAAAGAACACACATGCAATGACTCTGGTGGATCCATGTGTGGTTTGTGAAAATAACACACATGCAATGCCATTGGTTGATCCATGTGGTTTGTGGAAACGGACACACATGCAATGATATTGGTGGATCCATATGTGGTTTGTGGAAAGAACACACATGCAATGCCATTGGTTGATCCATGTGTGGTTTGTGAAAAGAACACCCATGCAATACCATTGGTTAATCCATGTGTGGTTTGTGGAAAGAACACACATGCAATGACATTGGTTGATCCATGTGTGGTTTGTGAAAAGAACACACATGCAATGACTTTAGTGGATCCATATGTGGTATGTGGAAAGAACAAACATGCAATGAACACTAGTGGATCGATATGTGGTTCATGACAAGAACACACATGCAATGACTCTAGTGGATACATATGTGGTTTGTGGAAAGAACACACGTGCAATGAGTCTGGTGGATCCATGTGTGGTTTGTGGAAAGAACACACATGCAATGACATTTGTTGATCCATGTGTGGTTTGTGGAAAGAACACACATGCAATGCCATTGGTTAATCTATATGTGGTTTGTGAAAAGAACACACATGCAATGACTCTAGTGGATCCATATGTTGTTTGTGAAAAGAACACACATGCAATGACTCTAGTGGATCCATGTGTGGTTTGTGGAAAGAACACACATGCAATGAAACTGGTGGATCCATTTGTGGTTTGTGGCAAGAACACACATGCAATAACCACTGGTTGATCATATGTGGTTTGTGGAAAGAACACACATCCAATGACACTGATTGATCCATATGTGGTTTGTGGAAAGAACACACATGCAATGACCACTAGTGGATCCATGTGTTATTTGTGGAAAGAACACACATGCAATGAACACCGGTGGATCCATATGTGGTTTGTCAAAAGAACACACATGCAATGACCACAAGTTGATCCATATGTGGTTTGTGGAAATAACACACATGCAATGACACCGGTTGATCGATATGTGGTTTGTGGAAAGAACACACATTCAATGACTCTGGTGGATCCATCTGTGGTTTGTGGAAAGAACATGCATACAATGACTCTGGTGGATCCATGTGTGGTTCATGGAAAGAACACACATACAATGAACATTGGTGGATCCATATGTGGTTTTTTGAAAGAACACACATGCAATGACTCTAGTGGATCGATATGTGGTTTGTGGAAAGAATACACATGCAATGCCACTAGTTGATCCATAGTGGTTTGTGGAAAGAACACACATGCAATGAAAACGGGTGGATCCATATGTGGTTCATGACAGGAACACACATGCAGTGAACACTGGTGGATCCATATGTGGTTTGTGAAAAGAACACACATGCAATGCGATTGATTGATCCATATGTGGTCTGTGAAAAGAACACATATGTAATGACTCTAGTGGGTCCATGTATGGTTTGTGAAAAGAACAAGCATGCAATGACTCTAGTGGATCCATATGTGGTTTCTGGAAAGAACACACACATGCAATGAACACTGGTAGATCCATATGTGGTTTGTGGAAAGAACACACATGCAATGACTCTAGTGCTGGTTTTAGTATAAAAACACACATGCAATGACTCTAGTGCTGGTTTTAGTATAAGAACACACATGCAATGACTGTAGTGCTAGTTTTTGTATAGGAACACACATGCCATGACTCTAGTGGGTCCATATGTGGTTTGTGAAAAGAACACACATGCAATGACTCTTGTGGATCCATATGTGGTTTGTGGAAAGAACACACATGCAATAACCACTAGTTGATCCATATGTGGTTTGTGGAAAGAACGCACATGCAATGACACTGGTTGATCCATATGTGGTTTGTGGAAAGAACACACATGCAATGACATTTGTTGATCCATGTGTGGTTTGTGGAAAGAACACACATGCGATGACATTGGTTAATCCATATGTGGTTTCTGAAAAGAACACACATGCAATGACTCTAGTGGATCCATATGTTGTTTGTGAAAAGAACACACATGCAATGACTCTAGTGGATGCATGTGTGGTTTGTGGAAAGAACACACATGCAATGAAACTGGTGGATCCATGTGTGGTTTGTGGAAAGAACACACATGCAATAACCACTGGTTGATCATATGTGGTTTGTGGAAAGAACACACATCCAATGACACTGGTTGATCCATCTGTGGTTTGTGGAAAGAACACACATGCCATGACTCTAGTGGGTCCATATGTGGTTTGTGAAAAGAACACACATGCAATGACTCTTGTGGATCCATATGTGGTTTGTGGAAAGAACACACATGCAATAACCACTAGTTGATCCATATGTGGTTTGTGGAAAGAACGCACATGCAATGACACTGGTTGATCCATATGTGGTTTGTGGAAAGAACACACATGCAATGACATTTGTTGATCCATGTGTGGTTTGTGGAAAGAACACACATGCAATGACATTGGTTAATCCATATGTGGTTTGTGAAAAGAACACACATGCAATGACTCTAGTGGATCCATACGTTGTTTGTGAAAAGAACACACATGCAATGACTCTAGTGGATGCATGTGTGGTTTGTGGAAAGAACACACATGCAATGAAACTGGTGGATCCATGAGTGGTTTGTGGAAAGAACACACATGCAATAACCACTAGTTGATCCATATGTGGTTTGTGGAAAGAACGCACATGCAATGACACTGGTTGATCCATATGTGGTTTGTGGAAAGAACACACATGCAATGACCACTGGTTGATCATATGTGGTTTCAGGAAAGAACACACATGAATTAACCACTGGTTGATCATATGTGGTTTGTGGAAAGAACACACATCCAATGACACTGGTTGATCCATCTGTGGTTTGTGGAAAGAACACACATGCAATGACCACTAGTGGATCCATGTGTTATTTGTGGAAAGAACACACATGCAATGAACACCGGTGGATCCATATGTGTATTGTCAAAAGAACACACATGCAATGAACACTAGTTGATCCATATGTGGTCTGTGGAAATAACACACATGCAATGACACCGGTTGATCCATATGTGGTTTGTGGAAAGAACACACATGCGATGACTCTGGTGGATCCATGTGTGGTTTGTGGAAAGAACACACATGCAATGACTCTAGTGGATCCATATGTGGTTTGTGGAAAGAACACAAATGCAATGTCCACTAGTTGATCCATATTTGGTTTGTGGAAAGAACACACATTCAATGACTCTCGTGGATCCATATGCGGTTTGTGGAAAGAACACACATGCATTGAACACTGGTGGATCCATATGTGGTTTGTGGAAAGAACACACATGCAATGACTCTAGTGCTGGTTTTAGTATAAGAACACACATGAAATGACTCTAGTGCTGGTTTTAGTATAAGAACACACATGCAATGACTCTAGTGCTAGTTTTTGTATAGGAACACACATGCCATGACTCTAGTGGGTCGATATGTGGTTTGTAAAAAGAACATACATGCAATGACTCTAGTGGATCCATATGTGGTTTGTGGAAAGAACACACATGCAATCACCACTGGTTGATCCATATGTGGTTTCTGGAAAGAACACCCATGCAATGATACTGGTTGATCCATGTGTGGTTTGTGGAAAGAACACACATGGAATGCCATTGGTTAATCTATATGTGGTTTGTGAAAAGAACACACATGCAATGACTCAAGTGGATCCATATGTTGTTTGTGAAAAGAACACACATGTAATGACTCTAGGGGATCCATGTGTGGTTTGTGGAAAGAACACACATGCAATGACTCTGGTGGATCGATGTGTGGTTTGTAGAAAGAACACACATGCAATGACCACTGGTTGATCATATGTGGTTTGTGGAAAGAACACACATGCAATGACACTGGTTGATCCATATGTGGTTTGTGGAAAGAACACACATGCAATGACTTTAGTGGATCCATCTGTGGTATGTGGAAAGAACAAACATGCAATGAACACTAGTGGATCCATATGTGGTTCATGACAAGAACACACATGCAATGACTCTAGTGGATACAGATGTGGTTGGTGGAAAGAACACACGTGCAATGAGTCTGGTGGATCCATGTGTGGTTTGTGGAAAGAACACACATGCAATGAAAACTCGTGGATCCATATGTGGTTCATGAAAGGAACACAAATTCAAGGACATTGGTTGATACATATGTGGTTTGTGAGAATAACACACATGCAATACCATTGGTTAATGCATATGTGGTTTGTGAAAAGAACACACATGAAATGACTCTAGTGGATCCATATGTGGTTTTTGAAAAGAACACACATGCAATGACTCTAGTGGATCCATGTGTGGTTTGTGGAAAGAACACACATGCAATGACTCTAGTGGATCCATGTGTGGTTTGTGGAAATAACAAACATGCAATGACCACTGGTTGATCCATATGTGGTTTGTGGAAAGAAAACGCATGCAATGACAATGTTTGATCCACATGTGGTTTTTGGAAAGAACACACATTCAATGACTCTAGTGGATCCATATGTGGTTTGTGGAATGAACACACATGAATTAAACATTGGTGGATCCATATGTGGTTTGTGGAAAGAACACACATGAAATGACTCTAGTGCTGGTTTTAGTAAAACAACACACATGCAATGACTCTAGTGCTGGTTTTAGTATAAGAACACACATGCAATGACTCTAGTGCTAGTTTTTGTATAGGAACACACATGCCATGACTCTAGTGGGTCCATATGTGGTTTGTGAAAAGAAAATACATGCAATGACTCTAGTAGATCCATATGTGGTTTGTGGAAAGAACACACATGCAATCACCACTGGTTGATCCATATGTGGTTTGTGGAAAGAACACACATGCAATGATACTGGTTGATCCATATGTGGTTTGTGGAAAGAACACACATGCAATGACATTGGTTGATCCATGTGTGGTTTGTGGAAAGAACACACATGCAATGCCATTGGTTAATACATATGTGGTTTCTGAAAAGAACACACATGCAATGACTCTAGTGGATCCATAAGTTGTTTGTGAAAAGAACACACATGTAATGAATCTAGTGGATCCATGTGTGGTTTGTGGAAAGAACACACATGCAATGACACTGGTGGATCCATGGGTGGTTTGTAGAAAGAACACACATGCAATGACCACTGGTTGATCATATGTGGTTTGTGGAAAGAACACACATGCAATGACACTGGTTGATCCATATGTGGTTTGTGGAAAGAACACACATGCAATGACCACTGGTGGATCCATGTGTTGTTTGTACAAAGAACACACATGCAATGAAACTAGTGGATCCATGTGTGGTTTGTGGAAAGAACACACATGCAATGACCACTGGTTGATCATATGTGGTTTGTGGAAAGAACACACATGCAATGACACTAGTTGATCCATATGTGGTTTGTGGAAAGAACACACATGCAATGACTCTGGTGGGTCCATATGTGGTTTGTGAAAAGAACACACATGCAATGACTCTAGTGGATCCATATGTGGTATGTGGAAAGAACACACATGCAATGACCATTGGTTGATCCATATGTGGTATGTGGAAAGAACACAGATGCAATGACACTGGTTGAGCCATATGTGGTTTGTGGAAAGAACACACATGCAATGACTCTGGTGGATCCATGTGTGGTTTGTGAAAATAACACACATGCAATGCCATTGGTTGCTCCATGTGGTTTGTCGAAACGAACACACATGGAATGCCATTGGGGGATCCATATGTGGTTTGTGGAAAGAACACACATGCAATGGCATTGGTTGATCCATGTGTGGTTTGTGAAAAGAACACCCATGCAATACCATTGGTTGATCCATGTGTGGTTTGTGGAAAGAACACACATGCAATAACATTGGTTGATCCATGTGTGGTTTGTGAAAAGAACACACATGCAATGAGTTTAGTGGATCCATATGTGGTATGTGGAAAGAACAAACATGCAATGAACACTAGTGGATCCATATGTGGTTCATGACAAGAACACACATGCAATGACTCTAGTGGATACATATGTGGTTTGTGGAAAGAACACACATTCAATGAGTCTGGTGGATCCATGTGTGGTTTGTGGAAAGAACACACATGCAATCAAAACTCGTGGATCCATATGTGGTTCATGAAAGGAACAAAAATGCAAGGACATTGGTTGATACATATGTGGTTTGTGAGAATAACGCACATGCAATACCATTGGTTAATGCATATATGGTTTGTGAAAAGAACACACATGCGATGACTCTAGTGGATCCATATGTGGTTTGTGAAAAGAACACACATGCAATGACTCTAGTGGATCCATGTGTGGTTTGTGGAAAGAACACACATGCAATGACTCTGGTGGATCCATGTGTTGTTTGTGGAAAGGACAAACATGCAATGACCACTAGTTGATCCATATGTGGTTTGTGGAAAGAACACACATGCAATGACAATGTTTGATCCAAATGTGGTTTGTGGAAAGAACACACATGCAATGACTCTGGTGGATCCATGTGTGGTTCATGGAAAGAACACACATACAATGAACACTGGTGGATCCATATGTGGTTTGGGAAATGAACACACATGCAATGACTCTAGTGGATCCATATGTGGTTTGTGGAAAGAAGACACATGCAATGACCACTGGTTGATCCATATGTGGTTTGTGGAAAGAACACACATGCAATGAATCTAGTGGATCCATATGTGGTTTGTGGAAAAAACACACATGTAATGACCACTAGTTGATCCATATGTGGTTTGTGGAAAGAAGACACGTGCAATGACTCTAGTGGATCCATATGTGGTTTGTGGAAAGAACACACATGCAATGACATTGGTTGATCCATGTGTGGTTTGTGGAAAGAACACACATGCAGTGCCATTGGTTAATCCATATGTGGTTTGTGGAAAGAACACACATGCAATGACCACTGGTTGATCCATATGTGGTTTGTGGAAAGAACACACATGCAATTACTCTAGTGGATCCATATGTGGTTTATGGAAAGAACACAGATGCAATGACATTGGTTGATCCATGTGTGGTTTGTGGAAAGAACACACATGCAATGCCATTTGATAATCCATATTTGGTTTGTGGAAAGAACACACATGTAGTGACCACTTGTTTATCCATATGTGGTCTGTGGAAAGAAGACACATGCAATGACTCTGGTGGATCCATGTGTGGTTTGAGGAAAGAACACACATGCAATGACTCTGGTGGATCCATGTGTGGTTTGTGAAAAGAACACTCATGCAATGCCATTGGTTTATCCATGTAGTTTGTGGAAAAGAACACACATGCAATGACATTGGTGGATCCATGTGTGGTTTGTGGAAAGAACACACATGCAATGACCACTAGTTGATCCATATGTGGTTTGTGGAAAGAACACACATGCAATGCCACTAGTTGATCCATATGTGGTTTGTGGAAAGAACACACATGCAATGAACACTGGTGGATCCATAAGTGGTTTATGGAAAAAACACACATGTAATGAACACTAGTGGATCCATATGTGGTTCATGACAGGAACACACATGAAGTGAACACAGGTGGATCCATATGTGGTTTGTGAAAAGAACACACATGCAATGCCATTGATTGATCCATATGTGGTTTGTGAAAAGAACACACATGCAATGACTCTAGTGGGTCCATGTGTGGTTTGTGAAAATAACACACATGCAATGACTCTAGTGCATCCAAATGTGGTTTGTGGAAAGAACACACATGCAATGAACACTGGTGGATCCATGTGCGGTTTGTGGAAGGAACAAACATGCAATGACTATGGTGGATCCATGTGTGGTTTGTGAAAAGAACACTCATGCAATGCCATTGGTTGATACATGTGGTTTGTGGAAAATAACACACATGCAATGACATTGGTGGATCCATGTGTGGTTTGTGGAAAGAAGACACATGCAATGACATTGGTTGATCCATGTGTGGTTTGTGAAAAGAACACACATGCAATGACTCTAGTGGATCCATATGTGGTTTGTGGAAAGAACACACAAGCAATGACATTGGTTGATCCATGTGTGGGTTGTGGAAAGAACACACATGCAATGCCACTGGTTAATCCATATGGGGTTTTTGAAAAGAACACATATGCAATGACCCTAGTGGATCCATATGTGGTTTGTGAAAATAACACACATGCAATGACTCTAGTGGATCCATGAGTGGTTTGTGAAAAGAACACACATGCAATGCCATTTGTTGATCCATGTGGTTTGTGGAAAACTACACACATGTAATGACATTGGTGGATCCATATGTGGTTTGTGGAAAAAACACACATCCAATGCCATTGGTTGATCCATGTGTGGTTTGTGAAAAGAACACACATGCATTGCCATTGGTTGATCCATGTGTGGTTTGTGGAAAGACCACACATGCAATGACATTGATTGATCCATGTGTGGTTTGTGAAAAAAACACAAATGCAATGCCTCTAGCGGATACATATGTGGTATGTGGAAAGAACACACATGCAATGAACACTAGTGGATCCATATGTGGTTCATGACAGGAACACACATGCAATGACTCTAGTGGATACATATGTGGTTTGTGGAAAGAACACACATGCAATGACTCTGGTGGATCCATGTGTGGTTTGTGGAAAGAACACACATGGAATGAACACTAGTGGATCCATATGTGGTTCATGACAGGAACACACATGCAAGGACATTGGCTGATACTTATGTGGTTTGTGACAATAACACACATGCAATGCCATTGGTTAATACTTATGTGGTTTGTGAAAAGAAAACACAGGCAATGACTCTAGTGGATCCATATTTGCTTTGTGAAAAGAACACACATGCAATGACTCTAGTGGATCCATGTGTGGTTTGTGGAAAGAACACACATGCAATGACTCTGGTGGATCCATGTGTGGTTTGCGGAAAGAACACACATGCAATGACTCTGGTGCATCCATGTGTGGTTTGTGGAAAGAAAACACATGCAATGAACACCAGTGGATCCATATGTGGTTTGTGAAAATAACACACATGGAATTACTCTAGTGGATCCATATGTGGTTTGTGGAAAGAACACACATGCAATGACCACTGGTTGATCCATATGTGGTTTATGGAAAGAACACACATGCAATGACTCTAGTTGATCCATATGTGGTTTGTTGAAAGAACACACATGCAATGACTCTAGTGGATCCATATGTCGTTTGTGGAAAGAACACACATGCAATGACTCTGGTGGATCCATGTGAGGTTTGTGCAAATAACACACACGCAATGACAACTGGTTGATCCATATGTGGTTTGTGGAAAGAACAAACATGCAATGACACTGGTTGATCCATATGTGGTTTGTGGAAAGAACACAGATGCAATGACCACTGGGGGATCCATGTCTGGTTTGTGGAAAGAACACACATGCAATGAACACTGGTGAATGCATATGTGGTTTGTGAAAAGAACACACATGCAATGACTCTAATGGATCCATATGTTATTTGTGGAAAGAATACACATGCAATGACCATTGGTTGATTCATATCTGGTTTGTGGAAAGAACACACATGCAATGACTAGTGGATCGTTGTGTGGTTTGTGGAAAGAACACACATGCAATGCCATTGGTTGATCCATGTGTGGTTTGTGGAAAGAACACACATGCAATCCCATTGGTTGATCCATGTGTGGTTTGTGCAAAAGAACACACATGCAATGAACACTTGTGGATCCATAAGTGGTTTGTGGAAAGAACACACAAGCAGCGAACACTGGTCGATCCATATGTGGTTTGTGAAAAGAACACACATGCAATGACTCTAGTACTAATTTTAGTATAAGAACACACATGTAATGACTCTAGTGCTGGTTTTTGTATAAGAACACACATGCAATGACTCTAGTGGGTCTATATGTGGTTTGTAAAAATAACACAGATGCAATGAATCTAGTGGATCCATATGTGGTTTGTGGAAAGAACACACATGCAATGACCACTGGTTGATCCATATGTGGTTTGCGGAAAGAACACACATGCAATGACACTAGTTGATCCATATGTGGTTTGTGGAAAGAACACCCATGCAATGACTCTGGTGGATCCATGTGTGGTTTGTGAAATGAACACACATGCAATGCCATTGGTTGAGCCATGTTTGGTTTGTGAAAAGAACACACATGCAATGCCATTGGTTATTCCATGTGTGGTTTGTGGAAGGAACACACATGCAATGCCATTGGTTGATGCATGTGGTTTGTGTAGAAGAACACACATGCAATGACCACTGGTGGATCCATTAGTGGTTTGTGGAAAGAACACACATGCAAGGAACACTGGTGGATCCATATGTGGTTTGTGAAAAGAACACACATGCAATGCCATTGGTTGATCCATACCTGGTTTGTGAAAAGAACACACATGCAATGACTCTAGTGGATCCATATGTGCTTTGTGGAAAGAACACACATGCAATGCCAAGTGGTTGATCCGTATGTGGTTTGTGGAAAGAACACACATGCAATGACACTGGTTGATCCATATGTTGTTTGTGGAAAGAACACACATGCAATGACTCTGGTGGATCCATGTGTGGTTTGTGGAAAGAACACACATGCAATGAACACAGGTGGAGCCATATGTGGTTCATGACAGGAACACACATGCAAGGACACTGGTTGATCGATATGTGTATTGTGTAAATAATACACATGCAATGACATTGGTTAATCCATATGTGGTTTCTGAAAAGAACACACATGCAATGAATCTAGTGGATCCATATGTGGTTTGTGGAAAGAACACACATGCAATGACATTGTTTGATCCATATGTGGTTTGTGGAAAGAACACAAATGCAATGACTCTGGTGGATCCATGTGTGGTTTGTCAAAAGAACACACATGCAATGACTCTAGTGGGTCCTTATGTGGTTTGTGAAAAGAACACACATGCAATGACTCTAGTGGATCCATATGTGGTTTGTGAAAAAAAAACACATGCAATGACCAATGATTGATCCATATGTGGTTTGTGGAAAGAACACACATGCAATGACAGTAGTTGATCCATATGTGGTTTGTGGAAAGAGCACACATGCAATGACATTGGTTGATCCATGTGTGGTTTATGGAAAGAACACACATGCAATGCCATTGGTTAATCCATATGTGGTTTGTGAAAAGAACACACATGCAATGACTCTAGTGGATCCATGTGTGGTTTGTGTAAAGAACACACATGCAATGACTCTAGTGGATCCATGTGTGGTTTGTGGAAAGAACGCACATGCAATGACTCTGGTGGATCCATGTGTGGTTTGTGGAAAGAACACACATGCAATGACCACTGGTTGATCCATATGCGGTTTGTGGAAAGAACACACATGCAATGACATGGTTGATCCATATGTGGTTTGTGGAAAGTGAAATGGATCTTATGGGCACCTAGAGGGGGGTGAATAGGTGCTACACCAATTTTAATTCTTTTTCTAATTTAGGCTTAGCACAAAAGTAAATTCTCTAGATAAAATAATGTGTGGAATTTCCCTATATGCAAACCTATCTACTAGCGAGTAAAGAGCGAGTGGAAGAGGAGCGAGTGAACCGAAGTGAAGCACGCGGAGACACAGGATTTGTTTGACCGCAGTTCCTTCCTTGTTTAGGGAAGTACGTCTGCGTTGGAGGGGTGGGCGGTACTAAGACCACCACGCCACAAAAGGCCTCACCCTGTTCTCCGATGGATCTCGCCACAACAGGCCTGATCCACCTTCCACTATAGGTACCCTTCGAGGTGGGCACCGGCGCCTTTACACAACTAGCGGGGCAACAACTCCACAACAACTTGGAGGCTCCCGAAATGATAACAAGCTGCCACAAGAGCAACGTTGTCAAATACAATAACAAGATCTATGTATTAACAAGAATACTAGGTATTAACAAGATCTAGGTATTAACAAGATCTAGGTATTAACAAGTGAATGGAGAGGAGTTGAAGCGCTTGATTCTTGATGTTGATGATGAACTTCTCCTCCTTCAATTCCACCAAAGATCAAGACCTTCGGGTGGTTGAAGTGGGAGATCGAGATTTAGAGCTCTTGCACAAGGTCTGGTCAAATTTGAGTGAATCAAGAGTTCTGGACGTTGGGGAAGAAGGGGTACTTATACCCCCTTCCAAAAACCAGCCGTTGCACACTTTGGGGGCCGGATTATCCGGTCTGGGGTAACTCCGCCCTAGACTCGGAATCTCCGGTAGAAAATCTGCCCCCTCACAGTGAGATGCACCGAGCTTGTCTTTGATCATCTTCTAGGGGTCGGATTATCCGGTCCTATGCGAAGGCCAGATTATTCGGCCTGGGGAAGAAAAACCGCCCCAGTTCGGATTTTCCGGGAGAAAATCCGACCGGATACCGAGCGACGCGCCTTGGCTCCTTTTTCTCGAAAACTGGGGGCCGGATTATCTGGCCCTTGTGAAACCCGGATTATCCGGCCTGGGGAGGAAAAACCAGCCCAGTTCGGATTTTCCAGGAGAAAATCCGACTGGACACAGAGCGACGCGCCTTGGCTTCCTTGAGAGATGAGGTATGCCGGATTATCCGGCCCATGGAGGGGCGGATTATCTGGCCTCCCTCAAAATTTCCTGCACACTTAGCACACATGAAAAGTCTCCACAGTATTGTTATCTAACACGCAAAACAAAGGAAAACATGAAATGTTCTTTCAATCTCCCCCTTTTTGGTGTTAGATGACAATAGCAAGATTTGCAGGAGAAGGACACAAGACAAACATCGATAACTATGAAAGGGACCCCCCTCAATGTGTGCATAATAGAGTTTTGCATTGGAATACAAATGCACACAAATAGGTGAATCTATTCCATAGACATAAGGGCAAAAGCACATACCACCGAAGTAGAGAATAGGCATCCTTGACAAAAATCACAATTATTATTGGATAACCATTATGAGCGTGCGCCTTCCGTGAAAAACCTCCAGCAATACAATATGAATAGATATAGCCATGAGCATAATCCATGATATGAAGTCCATAGGTACCATCTAGACAACCACATAAAGTCTCAACCACAAATCACAAACCACGAATTTAAAAGTTCAACGCTAAATGGGCATAAGCAAGAAATAACGAATAAAAAAATGCAACTGCTTATGCCCGACCCATGCAAATCCACGGACAACCTAATAGAACTACTTCTCCCCCTTTGTCATCGAGACACCAAAAAGGAAGAAGAGCGATGCTAGCGCCCCATGGGATCACTCATCGTAGTCCTCGTCCTCGTCCTCGTCCTCGTCCTCTTCTGCATGCTCGTCCTCGGCCTCATCTTCAAGTTCCTCAGTGTCACCTTCCTCATCATCAGCATCAGCAGCAAGCGCAGAGGGGAACAAGTGACGCTCCAGCTCACCATAGTTTAGCCCAGAGGAAGAGTTCCACCGAGCATACGGAGTGGGAGGTGTAGGAGCCGGAGGAGCACCCGAAGCGCCAGACACGTGGTGGAGAATGAGCTGCTGGGAGTGAGCCAACTCATGGCGCTGCCTGTATGCCTCGTACTGACCCTTGCGCGTGTCCACGCCCATGCAAAGAATGTGACGCTGGAACCAGTTCAACTGCTTGATCTCACGGGCCATGGGAGGCACTGGAGAGACATGAGATGGTGCAGCCCCATCCTCTGAGCCACATACATCGCATCCACAAGATGCGCCTTCTCCAAGGCATCAGCAAGTACCAGAGGGTGCATAGGCCTAATGTTCAGCCTGGCATAGATGTCTTCATAAATCCCCTTCTGTTCGGGACACCAAAAGCGGGTATCCCCCAGCTTATCATCACGAGGAAGCTCAGCAAACAAGTCACGGTGACGGATGGCAGAGAAGGAGACTACATCCAAAGCCCTGTAGTTGATCTTGGGCTCCTTTCCCTTCCTCTTGGACACCCCCTTCCTAGTCCTCTTGGATTGTTCATCCATTCGCCTCTTTTCGTTCTTCCTTCTCCTCAATTCAACTTCGTCCACAAGGTTACCTTGACCGTCGTCCCGAAAGTACTTGGCGCGAGGACGGCGCTTGTAGATCTTGGAAACACCGGAACCACCCTCACTCATTGGAGGAAGCACGCGGAGGAGAAGGTACCCGGAGACGCGGAGAAGAAGATCCGGGGAGGCCCGGAAAATCCGGTGGCCGGAGAGGCTCCGGGGAGGGTGAGGGGCGGTAGGCGGCGGCTGGGGAGAAGGAGAGGGCTGGGGAAGAAGTGCTGCTCGATATGAGCCCTTTCCCCCCGAGTCCTGCCCTTTAATATCGAATCCGCCAGGGCCGGATTATCCGGCCAACACTTGGGCCGGATTATCCGGCCTAAATTCTGGGATTCTGTTATACACAGAACCAGGCCCGCGCATCCCCAAACAACACCCCCACAAGGTGTACAACGGACTTGTGTGCAAGAATAGATGGCTTAGAGGTAGGGAAGGCTTAGGATAAGAAAGCCAAACTGAGATGGTACTAGACACTCAAAATTGCAAAATCCAAATCAAATAAAAGCCAAGATTGAGTGTGATTCCCATAAGAACATGAGAGAGCAAAGAACATCCAAAAAGATCCAATTCTCCACAAGGGAGAGGGCGGTGGCCGAAGCCACCTTGTTGGAGTGTATGGTGTGACACCGCGAAGATATATCTTGGGTTCACGACCAATACTCATCAATAAGCTCACATATCACAACATGATATTAAGAGAAATGATATAACTTGCTATTGGCATTATGGGGGGAGGGTTAGCCCAATAAGTTAGGACCACACTCCCCCTATATCCATGCCCACACCTAGACCAAACAAGGATTGAGATGTACGAGTGAGTGCATGGGAAATCAAGACAAACTCCCGGAATCAATGATATTTAGCTCATTCCTCAAATAGCAGAATCTTGCTTCATCCAGTGGCTTTGTAAAAATATCTGCCAGTTGGTTCTTCGTGCTCACAAAAGATAGATCAATATCGCCTCGAGCAACATGGTCACGAATAAAATGATTCCGAATCTCAATATGCTTCGTCCTTGTGTGCTGAACTGGATTGTACGCAATTTTGATAGCACTTTCATTATCACATAAAAGAGGCACTTTGTCACAATTGACACCGTATTCCTTTAAAGTTTACCTCATCCACAATAATTGAGTACAAGCGCTGGCAGCAGCAACATATTCAGCTTCGGCGGTGGAGAGAGATATACAATTCTGCTTCTTGGAGGACCAACATACAAGAGATCTTCCCAAGAATTAACAAGCTCCAGAAGTGGATTTCCGATCATCCTTATCACCAGCCCAATTTGAGTCAGTATAACCACATAAAGAGAAATTGGAGCCCTTGGGATACCAGAGACCAAAGTTGGGGCAATGAACCAAATATCGAAAGATCCTCTTGACCGCCACTAAGTGGCTTTCTTTAGGAGCTGCTTGATACCTTGCACACACTCCCACACTCAACACAATATCGGGTCTAGATGCGTAGAGGTAAAGAAGAGAGCCGATCATGGACCGGTATACCTTTTGATCCACATCTTTACCATGAGGGTTGAGTTCGAGATGACACTTTGTTTGCATCGGAGTCGCGACACCATTTAGATCCGTCATCTTGAATCTCTTGAGCATGTCTTGGATGTACTTTGCTTGATTAATAAAGGTTCCTTCTCTAAGTTGCTTGATCTTGAATCCAAGAAAGAACCGTAATTCCCCCATCATAGGTCTCGCCAAAGTTGATGCCCTCAACTTGGGAGTAACCTTGTGCCACAAGTATTGCCTTGTTCCTCACAACAATGCCATTCTCATCTTGCTTGTTCTTGAAAATCCACTTGGTGTCGATAACATTGCGGCACTCTTTGGGTTTCTCCACTAGTTTCCAAACTTTGTTGCGCTCGAAATTATTCAATTCTTCATGGATAGCAACAACCCAGTCTGGGTCTTCAAGAGCTTCAAAGACCTTCTTAGGTTCCACCATGGAGATATGAGCTTGATGCTCACCAAAACTGGCCAATTCTCTTCTTGTAGACACCCTTCGTCGAAGATCACTAACAACCTTGTCGAGTGTGTGACCCCTCAACTCAAGGTTACGATCAGCCCGAGCCTTGCAACGAAGTTCAATAAGTTTGTTGTCTCTTGGTGGAGGAGATTCATCACTTGAGTCTTCATTGGAAGCATTTTCTCCGCCTTGATCAGTAGCTGGAACATCAGTAGCGGGTGGTGGAGATGCATGCCCTTGAGGTGAATCTGAAGCCATAACAGGAGGCTGTAGAACTAGAGAGTCAGGGCCAGATAATCCGGCTGATGAAGAGGCCAGATAATCCGGCCTGGGAGAACTTGCAGCAGCTTCATTAGGAAGCCTGGGACTTGCTTGAACTGGCGAGGAGCCGGAAAATCCAGGGTCAGCCGGAAAATCCGGCCTGGAGCTTGAATTGATATCTTCACCACCAGGAGCTGCATGGTCAGCTGGAGCGGGGTGGCCGGATAATCCGGTATCCACCGGAAAATCCGGCCTAGAGCTTTCTGGAGCATCTTGACCTTCAGCAGTTGATGGAGATGGTGTAGAAGTTGCCCCCGTGGTTGAAGCATGTTGCGTATGTGTAGATGAGGGCTCTATATGAGTAGAGCATTGTCCTTCCCGGTCTACCACAAGGGGTTCCTCAATGGGGCGGAAGAATCCCACGCCCATTCTTCTTATGGCATCTTGGGGTATTTCAACATCTGGATCACAAACACCAACTTGCTCCGCATGGGAACCGTCATTTTCCTCGAACACCACACTACAAGATTCTACAACAGTTCCGGAGAGATTACTGTAGACTCTATAAGTGTGGGATTCGGCACCATAACCAACCAAAATACCTTCTAGAGCCTTAGATTCAAACTTAGATAAACGAACTCCTTTAATAAGAAAGAAACACTTACACCCGAATACCCGAAAGTATGGGATGTTTGGCTTGTTACCGGTAAGTATTTCATACGGAGTCTTGTCCAAAATCTTGCGGAGGTATAAACGGTTGGATGAATGACAAGCAGTAGAGATTGCTTCAGCCCAGAAATTATATGGAGATTTGAATTCGGCCAACATTGATCTTTCCATGTCCATTAGAGTTCGATTCTTCCTCTCGGATACACCATTTTGTTGAGGGGTGTATGAAGCGGAATATTGATGTCTTATCCCCTCTTCACATTGAAACTCATTTAAGGTGTAGTTCTTGAACTCCGAGCCGTTATCAGTCCTTACAGCCAGAATGGGGTCATTGTGTTGACGTTGAACCTCGTTGGCGAAGTCGATGACAGTTTGTTGAGTTTCACTCTTCAACTTGAAGAAATAAACCCAAGTGTATCTTGAGTAATCATCAACAATCACAAGACAATACTTCTTCCCACCGAGGCTTGCATGAGATGGAGGTCCGAAAAGATCCACATGAAGGAGCTCCAAAATCCTTTTTGAAGAGATAATAGTTTTCCTTCGATGAGGAGAATCATGCATTTTCCCTTCAACACACGCCTTGCAAACACGATCTTTGGCAAAAGAGACATTTTCTTTTAGTCCAAGAATGTGGCCACCCTTGTGGAGACTTTGCAAAGTTATCATATTGACGTGGGCTAGTCGGCGATGCCATAGCCAACCCGCGTCAGCCTTTCCGAAATGACACATCGGACCTGTAGTGGTTTTCCCCGAAAAGTCCACCACGTACAGGTCGTTTTCGACATATCCCACGAAAGCGACTTTTAGAGACTTGCTCCATAAGAGTACCACTAAATCAGCATCAATGTAAACTGCAAAGCCCATCTTACCAAGGGCACGAACTGAAAGTAAGTTATACCCGAGGGTATCAACAAGCATGACGTCCACGAGAGAGATATCGTGAGCCACCACAACTTTGCCGAGACCCAATACCTCAGATTTTGACTAGTCACCATAGGAGACGGTAATGTGATCAAGGTTTGGCCGCATCTCCGTGATGATCTCCTTGCTTCCGGTCATATGACTCGAACAACCGCTATCGAGTACCCATTTAGACCCACCGGAAGCATAGCCCTGCAAGAAAATTACTTCTTGGTTTTAGGTACCCATTTTTCAATGGGTCCTCTCATGTTAGTAACAAGGGTCTTGGGAACCCAAATAGACCAAGGAATGTAACAATCATAAGGCCCTACATAACTAGCATAAACATCACCATAAGAATCACAATATAGTTCAAAGTTAGGATTGTTGATCCCTGCAAAACCATCATAATTAGTCTTGTCATTGGTAATGGTGCTAGTCTTCGATTGAGCAGTCTTCTTATTCTTCTTCTTCTTCTTCTTCTTCTTCTTCTTGTTGTTGTTTTTCTTGCTCTTTATCTTGGGTATGTAACCAAGACCTTCTTTACTATTGTTTGTCCTTTGCCTGCTCAGTATCTCATCAATAACCCCTTTACCTTTGTGTTGAGAACTCCTTGCAAGATTTTCTTTTCCAAAGGATGAAGAGGAGGTAGCTGGCACATCATACCGTTTCAATTGAGTTTGGAGCTGGTCATGAGACTCATTTAGAGTAGAATGATCACTCTTCAATGCCTTGTGAGCACTTTCAAGATCATCAAACTTCTCCAAAAGTCTAGCATGAACAACCCCAAAATCAATCTTTTCTTTCTTTAGTTTCTTTACCTTGGCAAGAGCATGGTCACGTTCTTTAATGAGCTGAGCTACAGCTTCTTCTTGTGACTCCTCTAGGGATTCGAGTCCTTCTTCCAAAGAAACTCGAGTTTCCTCTTCCTCTTCCAAGGCATTCTTCAAAGAGGCTATCTCCAAGGCATCTTCTCTTTCAATTCTGCCCTTTTCTTCAAGGAGATCTTCGGCTTGAGAAAGTTGACTCATAAGAGCATCAAACTGGAGTTTGTGCTCACCTTGTAGGTTAGTGAAAAAAGTATCCAAGGCAATAACTTCTTCTTTCATTTCAAGACTGTCATGATCATCCATATCCAAAATTATGTTAGTCTTAGGAAATGAGGAGGTAGAAGTTGATACCTCGGATCGTCTTGCCATTAGACAAGTGGTGTTGTTGTTGATGGCGTTCTCGTTCGGCGAGTCGAAGAGAGAGGAGGGCGTCGATGTGGTGGCTATAGCAGCCACTTCGCGGGAACTATCATCATCCTCTTCATCTTCACTTGCGGAGGAGTATTCCTCTTGAGCTACAAGGACCATCTTGGGTTTCTTCTTGAAAGGGCCATTCTTATTAGCAAACGGCTTCTTCTTCGGAGCTTTGGATTTCTCCTTGAGAATGAGCCTACCACCATTGTCTTCTCTATTTTGATAAGGACACTCGGCTACAAAGTGCAGTCTATCTCCACAGTTGAAGCAAGTTCTCAATCTTGGGACACTTTCTCTTCTTCCATTTGACCCATTCTTGCGCTCAAGTTCAGACTTGGCTTTGGCAGGGTCCTTCCAAAAGTTCCTTGCATAGAATTCCATGTACTCACCATGAGCACGTTTGACCTCATCGGGGCAGTCCATGGATACCCTCTCAAAAACTCCTTCATCGTCCTCTTGCTCAACAACATTGTCTTTGAGAGCCACATTGACACCCTTTTGCATTCCAATGGCCCGACACAGGCATCTTCAGCATTCTTTGCCGCCACTTTGAATGACGCCATTTCTTGCATGACTTCATTGGATGTCATTTGATGATAGTTGTGTCTACCTTGCAAGCTCTTCAAATCCGTCGATTCGAAAGGCATTAAGGCACTCACATACTTTATTTTTATCCATGAATCATCAATGTGAGTGGCCCCATGCTTCCGAAATGTTGTTGCGATGCCCTTGAGTCTTCTAGACATGTCCTCATGGTTTTCACCATCCAACATGTAGAATCCCTCAGATTCGTTACTAAGGGCATCATACCGGTTTCTTCTCATGCTTTCATTTCCAACAAAAAGGTCCGTAAGAGCATCCCACGCCTCTTTAGCTGTGTTGAGATGTTCAATGTGTGGCATGTCCTTGGGACCCACACCCAGTTGTATCATGTGGAGAGCAGTGGCATTCAACTGGCTATCCACAACTTCCCTTCTTGTTAGATTGGTTTGATCTCCAATATGAAGACCTTCTTCAATAATCATCCACAATTCAATAGAGGAGCTGCAAACATGAGATTTCATTAGAAATTGCCATTGGTTAAAAAAAGATGCAGTGAGATTGGGTTGATCACCCCTATTGTTTATATGAGGATGAGGGTTAGGTGGGTCGGGGAATATACGTGGCGAACCTAACTATATTCCTCCTTACCATTTCCCTTTTTGGAGGTGGAGCCCTTTAGTTTTTCACCTTCCACATCATCATCCGTGGATCCGGTGTGACCCTTTTCCTTAGATGATGGTGTGGGAGCCTCAGAGGAGGATGGAGATGGGGCTATGGATGATGTAAGGCGAGCAATCATTTGATTCATCTCCTCCATCTTGGCCTCAAAGGATTTCAACAAGGTTGTTTCCAACGACTTGAGATCATCCATTGTGACCTTATCCACAGCCTCATTTCAATCATCCCTGGTACCCATACTACTCTTAGGCGGTTAAGCCCAAATTAAGAGCCGGGGCTCTGATAGGTGCTACACCCATTTTAATTCTTTTTCAAATTTAGGCTTAGCACAAAGGTAAATTCTCTAGATAAAATAATGTGTGGAATTTCCCTGTATGCAAACCTATCTACTAGCGAGTAAAGAGCGAGTGGAAGAGGAGCGAGTGAACTGAAGTGAAGCACGCGGAGACACAGGATTTGTTTGACCGCAGTTCCTTCCTTGTTGAGGGAAGTACATCTGCGTTGGAGGGGTGGGCGGTACTAAGACCACCATGCCACAAAAGGCCTCACCCTGTTCTCCGATGGATCTTGCCACAACAAGCCTGATCCACCTTCCACTATAGGTACCCTTCGAGGTGGGCACCGACGCCTTTACACAACTAGCGGGGCAACAACTCCACAACAACTTGGAGGCTCCCAAAATGACAACAAGCTGCCACAAGAACAAAGTTGTCAAATACAATAACAAGATCTAGGTATTAACAAGAATACTAGATCAGGGATTTCTCCAAGTGAATGGAGAGGAGTTGAAGCGCTTGATTCTTGATGTTTATGATGAACTTCTCCTCCTTCAATTCCACCAAAGATCAAGACCTACGGGTGGTTGAAGTGGGAGATCGAGATTTAGAGCTCTTGCACAAGGTCTGGTCAAATTCGAGTGAATCAAGAGTTCTGGACGTTGGGGAAAAGGGGTACTTATACCCCCTTCCAAAAACCAGCCGTTGCACACTTTGGGGGCCGGATTATCCGGCCCAAGTGGGGGCCGGATTATTCGGTCTAGGGAAACTCCGCCCCAGACTCGGAATCTCCGGCAGAAAATATGCCCCCTCACAGTGAGACGCGCCGAGCTTGCCTTTGATCATCTTCTGGGGGCCGGATTATCCGGTCCTATGCGAAGGCCGGATTATCCGGCCTGGGGATGAAAAACCGCCCCAGTTCGGATTTTCCGGGAGAAAATCCGACCGGATACCGAGCGATGCGCCTTGCCTCCTTTTGCTCGAAAACTGGGGCCCGGATTATCCGGCCCTTGCGAAACCCGGATTATCCGGCCAGGGGAGGAAAAACCACCCCAGTTCGGATTTTCCGGGAGAAAATCTGACTGGACACAGAGCGACGCGCCTTGGCTTCCTTGAGAGATGAGGTAGGCCCGATTATCCGGCCCCCCTCAAAACTTCCGGCACACTTAGCACACATGAAAAGTCTCCATAGTATTGTTATCTAACACGCAAAACAAAGGAAAACATTAAATGTTCTTTCAGAAAGAACACACATGCAATGACCACTGGTGGATCCATGTGTGGTTTGTGAAAAGAACACACATGCAATGAACACTAGTGAATATATATGTGGTTTGTGAAAAGAACACACTTGCAATGACTCTAGTGGATCCATATGTGGTTTGTGGAAAGAACACACATGCAAGGACCACTGGTTGATCCATGTGTGGTTTGTGGAAAGAACACACATGCAATGCCATTGGTTGATACATGTGTGGGTTGTGGAAAAGAACACACATGCAATGAACACTGGTGGATCCATAAGTGGTTTGTGGAAAGAACACACATGGAGTGAACAATGGTGGATCCATATGTGGTTTTTGAAAAGAACACACATGCAATGAGTTTAGTACTGGTTTTAGTATAAGAACAGACATGCAATGACTCTAGTGCTGGTTTTAGTATAAGAACACACATGCAATAACTCTAGTGGGTCTATATGTGGTTTCTGAAAAGAACACACATGCAATGACTCTAGTGGATCCATATGTGGTTTGTGGAAAGAACACACATGCATTGACCACTGGTTGATCCATATGTGGTTTGTGGAAAGAACTCACATGCAATGACACTGGTTGATCCATATGTGGTTTGTGGAAAGAACACACATGCAATGACTCTGGTGGATCCATATGTGGTTCGTGAAAAGAACACACATGCAATGCCATTGGTTGATCCATGTGTGGTTTGTGAAAATAACCCACATGCAATGCCATTGGTTGATCCATCTGTGGTTTGTGGAAAGAACACACATGCAATGCCATTGGTTGATCCATAAGTGGTTTATGTAGAAGAACACACATGCAACGAACACTGGTCGATCCATAAGTGGTTTGTGGAAAGAACACACATGCACTGAACACTGGTGGATCCATATGTGGTTTGTGAAAAGAACACACATGCAATTCCATTGGTTGATCCATACGTGGTTTGTGAAAAGAACACACATGCAATGACTCTAGTGGATCGTTGTGTGGTTTGTGGAAAGAACAAACATGCAATACCATTGGTTGATCCATGTGTGGTTTGTGGAAAGAACACACATGCAATGCCATTGGTTGATCCATATGTGGTTTGTGCAAAAGAACACACATGCAATGAACACTTGTGGATCCATACGTGGTTTGTGGAAAGAACACACATGCAGTGAACACTGCTGGATCCATATGTGGTTTGTGAAAAGAACACACATGCAATGACTCTAGTACTGGCTTTAGTATAAGAACACACAAGCAGTGACTCTATTGCTGCTTTTAGTATAAGAACACACATGCAATGACTCTAGTGGGTCTATATGTGGTTTGTGAAAAGAACACACATGCAATGCATCTAGTGGATCCATATGTGGTTTGTGGAAAGAACACACATGCAATGACCACTGGTTGATCCATATGTGGTTTGCGGAAAGAACACACATGCAATCACACTAGTTGATCCATATGTGGATTGTGGAAAGAACACACATGCAATGACTCTGGTGGATCCATGTGTGGTTTGTGAAAAGAACACACGTGCAATGCCATTGGTTGATCCATGTGTGGTTTGTGAAAAGAACACACATGCAATGCCATTGGTTGATCCATGTGTGGTTTGTGGAAGGAACACACATGCAATGCCATTGGTTGATGCATGTGGTTTGTGTAGAAGAACACACATGCAATGAACACTGGTGGATCTATTAGTGGTTTGTGGAAAGAACACACATGCAGTGAACACTGGTGAATCCATATGTGGTTTGTGAAAAGAACACACATGCAATGACATTGGTTGATCCATACGTGGTTTGTGAAAAGAAAACACATGCAATGACTCTAGTGGATCCATATGTGGTGTGTGGAAAGAACACACATGCAATGACCACTGGTTGATCCATATGTGGTTTGTGGAAAGAACACACATGCAATGACACTGGTTGATCCATGTGTAGGGGTTCCGCGCATAAAAACAATAAATTTTACTCTACGCCCCTCAACCCCTAAAGCTGCCAGGACCTATCTATTAGTAATACAGTAACGGGAGGGGCTTTTCGCGATATTACCCTTGCAGACCGAAAAGCGTTGCCAAGGCTTAGGATAGCGTGGTTGATGTAGATGATCCGAAGCCGACCTCAAGGTCGTGATGAAGTCCTTGCGCTCCTTCTGGCTACAACGACTTGAGTGCCTCAAGTGTGACACCCCGTGGGAGTTACACACGTCCGGTGCCTGACGATGACTCCTGCTTCCCCGATCCAGCAGTAGTTGCGGAAGTAGAGCTCCCGGATCCGAATCCCACAGCGTAGTCCAGACTTGGGACCACGGTGAAGATGTCTCTCGCTCGCGTAGTCCAGACTTGGGACCACGGTCACGAGAGAGAGGGGGGAGATAAAATATCAATTGGAGGTCCTCCCAAAAGTGGGGAGAGCTTTATTGATTATAGGTTGTATTTTCTAGGCCAAATACCCAACCTTATATAGGTGGAGGGGAGGTACTACCTCCCCTCAAGTCCCGGGGTGGGACTAAAGGAGAGGGGGGAGGAGGTGGCCGCCGCCCACCTAATGGGCCCCGCGGGGGGGTGGGGGATAGGCCCAGCCAGCCTCCCCTTTGCGCCTTCTCCCCTTTCTCCTTTTCCCTAATGGGCCATCTCCCTCCGGAATTGGCCCATTAAGCCTTTTGACCTTTTAATTTATTTTCTCTTTATTAAATAATTATGAATAAATGATTAAATCAATATTTAACATGCATTCACATGTCACTTAATCTCCGAGGCTATGGAACACCTTCCACCTCCACTCCGGACATCCTCCGGACTTACCAAAACCCTTCTAGTTTTCTCCCTTCTCTTCTTCGGCGATTCTACCGATCCCATAAACACTCTCTAAGCATCATCAAGCCCTTAAGCGTGATACCCTGCGGTCCGGGAACACTCCAGACATGGTTGGGACACTCCCGCACCAATGATCGACAGAGGGACCTGGATGGCCATGTGACCCCTGTGCGTTCCACGAAGATCTTTCGTCGTTTGAACCGGGACAGTCGTGTCTTATTCCCTTTGTCATTCGATACTTGCATTGCCCGAGACCTGATCAATGACATCTTCATGTAGAGTTCAATCTCGTTACTGAACAACGCTATTTGCCTTGTTCCGACAAGTGATATCCCCGTGATCCAATCACACACTGCACATCTATTGGATATAACTTCTCCAAGTGGGCCCTTGAGTATCTTCCCGTCACATGGACGGACAAATCCCGCTCTTGACATATATTGCCTCTACGGTTTCCTCCGAATACCTGAACACACCTTTATAAACACCGTTTCACCAGATGGCATTTGATGCTATCTAAGCACTCTCGGGAGATAGTGATTGATATAGCCTCACGGTCTAAAGAATAGTCTACGAGGATCCATTTCTAATCATCGTAAATTGAACTTCATGATATGATCGAATCACGTTGTTTAGGTTGGGTATTGGTTCATCATATCATTCTTAGAATGAGATGTCCTCATTCCCAACTGGCATAAATGCCACATGATCAGGAAACATGATCATCTATTGACCAATGAACAAGTGACTAGAGTTTCACTGGGAAACCCTGGTTTGTTTGTATATCACACGTGTATTGATGTTTCCACTTAATACAGTTATAGCATGCTATACAACTTAATCATAAACTATATGAAATATGATAATAGTCCTTATTACTATTTGTCTCTAGGGCATATTTCCAACAGTCTCCCACTTGCACTAGAGTACAAATACACTAGCTACATTTTTTCTTAATTATTGGCACCATATATCTGGTACCCTGAACATGCTTGCTCATGGAAGAGGTTGAGTCTTGGGTATGCACTTTACAGTCCCAGATCATTTTCAACTTACTAATGTCACTTTGATTGACATTAATATTCTATCATCACATGACAGCATCTATGTGTATGCATCGTCCCTATGGCAGCAGAACGAGGCCTGATTCCAGGAGCCTATAGTGACGTTAGATCAACCTCGAGGGCTTTCTCATGGGCACTATGCCCTGGGACACATCATTCTACGTTAAAAGCGAATTATCCCCACCATAACATTATTCAACACTTTAGATGGTACCCTTAACTATTATTATAAATGTATTCATCGAAACACTAGTGCACTATGTGCAACTTTCGATGTTTTTGTTCACCTCGCTTCCTACTTGACTTTAATTGGTATCTATAGGAGTTTCCAACATATACCCTTATAACATAACTCTTTATGCTTTAAGATATGTTATCCTTTATGGATTTGGAAAATATATCCATAGTTCTATAATAGACACTGCGGACAAACTTAGCTCAACGTTCTGTGATTCGAACTTGATCACTTTCAAACGTTCCTTATTCGGATCACATATTATGCTAAGTTATCATCATGGTTTCTAAGATAGAACCTATGTCTCAACATAGTGGATGATGATCATCCTTTTCTTTCTTTCAACCATTGATGTTAAACTTAATGCTATTCCTAATTCGAGTTATTAAGGACTAGTTCCTTAACTAACTTCTATTCTGAAACACTTTTTCAGAATCCCTTAAGGAATACTGCATAATACCATAATACATCTATTATCAACTTCTACATCTTATAAATCATTATTTATAAGTATTTGCGCTTTCATCCTTAACTTACTTTAAGAATTACTCCTATAAGCTCCCACTCAAAATATGTTGCTAACATATTTGGGTATGAGTCAGTACTCTTACTCAAACTATGTTCCTACATATTTGATTTGAGTCTTATGTTGCTCCCTCTTAAAAATATGTCAATCACATATTGTTTTAGGAAGACTTTCATAGCTCCCACTCAATTTTATGCAAATTGCGTATCTCCCACTATTTTGAATAACTTCAAAATCCTTTGATCAAATAACAAGCTTGGAGATTTATTATGAGATACTAGTACTTTACTAGTTTTAAATCCACTAGACATTTAGCACACATGAATCAAATTCATTTGAATTTATCCAATACTTGACAAATTGTGCTTTTGTCATTCACCCCTTTTCCTACTATGGCTTTGCAATCATTTGGGAAAATTCCAAGTAACTCCTTTTACTTGTGAAATTCAGCAATGAATTGCTTTCTGATCTCAAGGGAATTTTGCTTCTAGGATTTCTCATAATTCAGTTTACCATCATTTCCGTTGTAGTTTGTAGGTATGTCATGTTCCAAAGATCATGACAAGTGATTCACAAATGTTTCCATACAAGATATGGATTTACATTTTGAATCCTGCTTCATACAGTGAAAAACAATAGTGGAGGGGAAAACACAATGATCAAAATCATTGATTCTTTCCTTCCGTGAAGAGAATCATTCAGGAACGCTGTCCGTTGCACTTCTCAACACTCTGATGCAGGGTTTTTCAATCCTCATCGTGTTTTACACTAATTTCCATTTGCTTCATAATCGAGAAACATCACTGGAGGTGAGCTTTCTCAAGAATGCACAAAAATCCAAGCAATACGAATCTTGCTTTCATTTTGCTTTAAGCTATGGGTTTCGTATTCAAAGTTTCCAATGAATATACTACAAGGACTTATTCGCTATTGTTTTGGTTATATCGAATAACCCCAAAACTTTCACGAATTCAAATGGTTCACCACATTCTAATTGAGTGCTAACTATTTCTAAGCTAATGGTCTCTACATATATACTACAACGATTTATTTGGTGCCTTCTATTCAACCCCCTTTGATATCTAATATCATATTGTGATGCTTTGCATTTTGACGTTTCAAAACACTTTGCATTTCACAATCACTTTTATGCCATTCTTATAAATTCGAATCTCATTACTATTGATCAAATCATAGCAATCAGATTCTCTTTTATATTTATACCCTTTGTTGATGAAATACTTTGATCAAATCAAATAATTTCGTATTCATGTTCCCTTCGGTAAACTACATTATACATTTAAACAATCACTTAATGATAATTACCATTTTTGTTAAACAAAATACATCGAATATGTATTCTATTCAACAATTCATCAAACACTTTGTATTCAAGTAATACACGGTGTTCAAGTTATTTTGCCGAACTTAGGCATGATTTATATGTGACAAGGAATCGAATGACTTTCACATATTATCATATAACTTTGAATTCAAACAATGGTTTCATTTATTAATGAATATATCATTAAGTTGGGTATTTTAAACAAGGCATTTTAATGTTTTACAATTTTTCATACATTATCAATTAGTTTCAAACAACAATAAGGATAATTCACAAATAATCAAACAAGATATGAACACGAATAGAAATCATTCATAAAAGAAGAACAACTGTTTGTTACAAACTTATATGAATAACTGTCTCACGAAGTGTGAGACACACTAAAGAAGTTCAAATCTCTCGATTACAAAATCATCCTAAAACATAAACTAAATGATAAATGTTGAGGGAGAGTGTCGTCGGCTGTCATCATCATGCTCGCCATCAACACGCAACGTCACCTCCTCTCCAGCAAGCACCTCTCATGCAGAAGGACCTATTTTCAGTAAAACAGAACATGTATCAGATATACTTAACACTGCAATGTGTTTGCAAGATTATAACATTTAAACTGTATATCAAATATATACCTTGGTCATCGATGACCTCTCCGGCGATTGGTTCAACCTTTACGTTCTGAAAACGTAATATGAACTCATGGAAATCCAATGCTTCCGTATCACCACTCATGATGCTACTCTGGACATGTCCTTTGTAGCTGGGAGGCAATGACCGAAGCAGTACGTCTATCGCAAATGGATCAGCCATCCAGTAATCCACGAAGTGAACCAGTCTTGTGTGTGCATCAAGCATGCGCATACATGTCTAAAGAGAAAGGAACTCTCCAAGCAACTCATTCTTCCACATGCGCACATGGACTATGAACTCTGCTCTTAGCTGATCCACCATCGAATATGGGTCAAGATCACCCATGAGCGGATGTAGTTCATCCACCATCCCGTAATGCAATATTATCTGAATGTAGGTGGACATATCTTGATGATAGTAGCGGTCTGCCAGCTCTTGTGGGGTCTCATAGTAGTCTGGCTCAGTCAAATCCATCGTGTGGCGTATGTAGTCTAACACATGATTCCTAGTAAGGAGATCATCTAGGCGCACTAGCCAACTAGGGAAGTTGGATCTATCAAGTCTAAGTTTTTCACCCTTTACCCAATCCTCAATCTCAAAGTAAGCTTCACGGTGAGCCATCTACATTTATAATTGCAAAAGGAATTTAGACTAAGTTTATAATTAAATGAGTTAATAATAACTCCACTCAAAAACACCTATCCCCAGTGAGGGTTTCTAGTGATAACACGACCCCTATCAACCACATTTCCCCCAATCATTACGGCCATCAATGTGGATTCAAGGGTGGACGCTAAATGTCGGTCACATCATTCATGTGACTCGTGCTCGATCTTTCGACCATCCGCGTTCCGAGGCCACGCTTCTCTAGCGTGCTAGGCTTGCCAACTCAACCTTAGTGTATTCGCCGTGCAACATGGCTTACACCCACTGTATGTGAATGTAGATATGTATGACACCCAGGCCTGTCACCCTGGATCGCCTCATACCGAAGAACTTTCTTGGTGGTGCACACTAAGGGGGAACACAATCGTTGGTTATTTTAACAGGGATCATCTTATTAGGCTACCGTCGAGTATCTAATACTAGCACACAATAAGACATACAAACAATAACATTGAATGTAAATTCTATGTGATATGGTCCTTCACGTCGTGATCTCCAGCCGCCGTTACCGGGTTCCAGCGTCGTAGACATCAGGGTACCGGTGTCATTCTGGCGTGGTAGTTTGTCATTACCGTGACTATCTACTACTATGCAACAAAAGGTAATTACTTTTCCTTTGCCACAACCATATCACAAAGCAACACCCCCCTGCAAAACAAAGTTAGAAGCCTCTACTTTTATCTTTGCATGTTTTACGTGGCTGAATGGGCTTTCGTACAAGAACCATTCTTACCTATGAACTTTCAGCACAACGCTGATCAAGTAGTTGTCTATACTACACCCCTTTCGGGGCCCTCCATTGCAAATGGTATACCAACTAATGCGAGAGAGACAGATACCGCCCTAAGCCACTTTATACGGTACAAGCCGTATGTCAAGCATGGACCAGTCTCGCGACTGAACGCGTAAAGTCGGTTGGGGGACACTTCATCAAGCATTACTGCGGTATACACAAGTACACGTGGGAGGGTAACAACTAAAATATCAACGCCCATACGCTACATCTTGTGTGTTCTACCCGTACTAGCATTACTACGCATAGATCTAGCTCTGATACCACTGTAGGGGTTCCGCACATAAAAACAATAAATTTTACTCTACGCCCCTGAACCCCTGAAGCTGCCAGGACCTATCTATAAGTAATACAGTAACGGGAGGGGCTTTTCGCGAACTTACCCTTGAAGACCGAAAAGCGTTGTCAACGCTCAGGAGAGCGTGGTTGATGTAGACGAGTTGAAGCCGACCTCAAGGTCATGATGAAGTCCTTGCGCTCCTTCTGGCTCCAACGACTTGAGTGCCTCAAGTGTGACACCTCGTGGGAGTTACACACGTCCAGTGCCTGACGATGACTCCCGCTTCCCCGATCCAGCAGCAGTTGCGGAAGTAGAGCTCCTGAATCTGAATCCCGTAGGGAGACGGCGCTCCACGGTGAAGATGTCTCTCGCTCGCGCAGTCCATACTTGGGACCACGGTCACGAGAGAGAGAGGGGGAGAGAGAAAATATCAATTGGAGGTCCTCCCAAAAGTGGGGAGACCTTTATTGATTATTGGTTGTATTTTCTAGGTGAAATACCCCACCTTATAAAGGGGGAGGGGAGGTACTACCTCCCCTCAAGTCCCGGGGTGGGACTAAAGGAGAGGAGGGGGGAGGAGGTGGCCGCCAGCCACCTAATGGGCCCCGCGGGGGGGGGGGGGGGGGTAGGCCCAGCCGGCCTCCCCTTTGCCCCTTCTCCCCTTTCTCCTTTTCCCTAATGGGCCCTCTCCCTCCAGAATTGGCCCATTAAGCCTTTTGACCTTTTAATTTATTTTCTCTTTATTAAATAATTATGAATAAATGATTAAATCAATATTTAACATTCATTCACATGTCATTTTATCTTCGTGGCTATGGAACACCTTCCACCTCCACTCCGGACATCCTCCGGACTTACCGAAACCCTTCCAGTTTTCTCCCTTCTCTTCTTCGGCGATTCTACCGATCCCATAAACACTCTCTAAGCATCATCAAGACCTTAAGCGTGATACCCTACGATCCGGGAACATTCTAGACATGGTCGGGACACTCCCGCACCAATGATCGACAAAGGGACCTGGATGGCCATGTGACCCCTATGCGTTCCACGAAGATCTTTCGTCGTTTGAACCGGGACAGTCGTGTCTTATTCCCTTTGCCATTCGATACTTGCATTGCCTGAGACCTGATCAATGAAATCTTCATGTCGAGTTCACTCTCGTTACTGAACAACGCTATTTGACTCGTTCCGACAAGTGATATCCCCGTGATCCAATCACACGCTGCGCAACTATTGGATATAACTTCTCCGAGTGGGCCCTTGAGTATCTTCCCGTCACATGGACGGACAAATCCTGATCTTGACATATATTGCCTCTAAGGTTTCCTCCGAATACCTAAACACACCTTTATAACCACGTTTTTACCAGATGGCGTTTGATGCTATCTAAGCACTCTCGGGAGACAGTGATTGATATAGCCTCACGGTCTAAGGAATAGTCTACGAGGATCCATTTCTAATCATCGTAACTTGAACTTCGTGACATCATCGAATCACGATGTTTAGGTTGGATATTGGTTCATCATCTCATTCTCAGAATGAGATGACCTCATTTCCAACTAGCATAAATGCCACATGATCAGGAAACATGATCATCTGTTGACCAATGAACCAGTGACTAGAGTTTCACTTCGAACCCCTGGTTTGTTTGTATATCACACGTGTATTGATGTTTCCACTCAATACAGTTATAGCATGATATAAAACTTAATCATAAACTATATGAAATATGATAATAGTCCTTACTACTATTTGTCTCTAGGGCATATTTCCAACACCATATGTGGTTTCTAGAAAGAACACACACGCAATGAGTCTGGTGGATCCATGTGTGGTTTGTGGAAAGAACACACATGCAATGAACGCAGGTGGATCCATATGTGGTTCATGACTGGAACACACATGCAAGGACATTGGTTGATCCATATGTGGTTTGTGACAATAATACACATGCAATGACATTGGTTAATCCATATGTGGTTTGTGAAAAGAACACACATGAAATGACTCTAGTGGATCCATATGTGGTTTGTGGAAAGAACACACACGCAATGACATTGCTTGATCCATATCTGGATTGTGGAAAGAACACACATGTAATGACACTAGTTGATCCATATGTGGTTTGTGGAAAGAACACAAATGCAATGACTCTGGTGGATCCATGTGTGGTTTGTCAAAAGAACACACATGCAATGACTCTAGTGGGTCCATATGTGGTTTGTGAAAAGAACACACATGCAATGACTCTAGTGGATCCATATGTGGTTTGTGGAAAAAACACACATGCAATGACCAATGGTTGATCCATAAGTGGTTTGTGGAAAGAACACATATGCAATGACAATAGTTGATCCATATGTGCTTTGTGGAAAGAGCGCACATGCAATGACATTGGTTGATCCATGTGTGGTTTATGGAAAGAACACACATGTAATGCCATTGGTTAATACATATGTGGTTTGTGAAAAGAACACACATGCAATGACTCTAGTGGATCCATGTGTGGTTTGTGAAAACAACACACATGCAATGATTCTAGTGGATCCATGTGTGGTTTGTGGAAAGAACGCACATGCAATGAGTCTAGTGGATCCATGTGTGGTTTGTGGAAAGAGCACACATGCAATGACCACTGGTTGATCCATATGTGGTTTGTGGAAAGAACACACATGCAATGACACTGGTTGATCCATATGTGGTTTGTGGAAAGAACACACATGCAATGACAACTGGTGGATCCATGTGTGGTTTGTGGAAAGAACACCCATGCAATGAACACTGGTGGATCCATATGTGGTTTGTGAAAAGAACACACATGCAATGACTCTAGTGGATCCATATGTGGTTTGTGGAAAAACACACATGCAATGACCACTGGTTAATCCATATGTGGTTTATGGAAAGAACACACATGCAATTACTCTAGTGGATACATGTGTGGTTTGTGGAAAGAACACACATGCAATGCCATTGGTTGATCCATGTGTGGTTTGTGGAAAAGAACACACATGTAATGAACACTCGTGGATCCATAAGTGGTTTGTGGAAAGAATACACATGAAGTGAACAATGGTCGATCCATATGTGGTTTGTGAAAAGAGCACACATGCAATGAGTCTAGTACTGGTTTTAGTATAAGAACAGACGTGCAATGACTCTAGTGCTGGTTTTAGTATAAGAACACACATGCAATGACTCTAGTGGGTCTATATGTGGTTTGTGAAAAGAACACGCATGCAATGAATCTAGTAGATCCATATGTGGTTTGTGGAAAGAACACACTTGCAATGACCAGTGGTTGATCCATATGTGGCTTGTGGAAAGAACTCACATGGAATGACACTAGTTGATCCATATGTGGTTTGTGGAAAGAACACACATGCAATGACTCTGGTGGATCCATATGTGGTTTGTGAAAAGAACACACATGCAATGCCATTCGTTGATCCATGTGTGGTTTGTGAAAAGAACAGACATGCAATGCCATTGGTTGATCCATGTGTGTTTTGTGGAAGGAACACACATGCAATGCCATTGGTTGATGCATGCGGTTTGTGTAGAAGAACACACATGCAATGAACCCTGGTGGATCCATAAGTGGTTTGTGGAAAGAACACACATGCATTGAACACTGGTGGATCCATATGTGGTTTGTGAAAAGAACACACATGCAATGCCATTGGTTGATCCATATGTGGTTTGTGAAAAGAACACACATGCAATGACTCTAGTGGATCCATATGTGGTTTGTGGAAAGAACACACATGCAATGACCACTGGTTGATCCATATGTGGTTTGTGGAAAGAACACACATGCAATGACACTAGTTCATCCATATGTGGTTTGTGGAAAGAACACACATGCAATGACTCTGGTGGATCCATGTGTGGTTTGTGGAAAGAACACACATGCAATGAACACTTGTGGATCCATATGTGGTTCATGAAAGGAACAGGCATGCAAGGACATATCTTGATCCATATGTGGTTTGTGACAATAACACATATGCAATGCCATTGGTTAATCCATACGTGGTTTGTGAAAAGAACACACATGCAATGACTCTAGTGGATGCCTTGGAAAGAACACACATGCAATGACATTGGTTGATCCATATGTGGTTTGTGGAAAGAACACACATGTAATGACACTAGATGATCCATATGTGGTTTGTGGAAAGAGCACACATGCAATGACATTGGTTGATCCATGTGTGATTTATGGAAAGAACACACATGCAATGCCATTGGTTAATCCATATGTGGTTTGTGAAAAGAACACACATGCAATGACTCTAGTGGATCCATGTGTGGTTTGTGAAAAGAACACACATGCAAGCCATTGGTTGATCCATGTGTGGTTTGTGAAAACAACACACATGCAATGCCATTGGTTGATCCATGTGGTTTGTGGAAAAGAACACACATGCAATGACATTGGTGGATCCATATGTGGTTTTTGAGAAGAACACACATGTAATGCCATTGGTTGATCCATGTGGTTTGTGGAAAAGAACACACATGCAATGACATTGGTGGATCCATATGTGGTTTGTGGAAAGAACACACATGCAATGACATTGGTTGATCCATGTGTGGTTTGTGAAAAGAACACACATGCAATTACTCTAGTGGATACATATGTGGTTTGTGGAAAGAACACACATACAATGAACACTGGTAGATCCATATGTGGTTCATGATATGAGAACACATGCAATGACTCTAGTGGATACATATGTGGTTTGTGGAAAGAACACACATGTAATGAACTCTAGTGGATCTATCTTGGCTTAATTTGATGTATGCCATGATATATTTCATTGTAAAAGACACTCACTTTCCATTTTTATACTACTCAGCTTTGCCCTTGGTTTTTTGATACTGCCCAGTTTTGCCCTCTCTCTCTCTTTCGTAGAAGCCCAAACTTATGCCCACTCTGTCTGCTACGCCCTGATTGGTTGTCACAGTTGTCACGCAGATCGTGCGCACCAACCGTTGATCCTGTGTGATCCAACAAGGCTCGTTGCACATGTCATGCCCTTCATAGGACAGCGTGAGACAACACAGACGTTTCCCTCAACGAGACTTCTACAAGAAGGAACATGATGCTGTCCATGGAAAAAGTCGTCGAGTGGTCATGTCATGTTTAATCTAGTCTGCAAAGGCTACAAGTCTACTACACGGCAACTGGTCATCCACGGCCGACGAGTTATACCATTTTTACTACGTAGTGTGCCTACACGCTCACTTCGGATAGATCCCCACCACACAAACCTTCCACGCGGCAGCCGCAGCCGGAAGAGCTGCCTACCAGGGCCCTCGAGGAGGTCTAAACGTCCCCGCTTTAAAAACCCAGCCTATTGGGTCCTCCATTCGCACTCTTCCACTACTATCTCTTCCCTATCTAGCAAAACCCCACGATCTTGAACATACTTGCATGAACCTTCTCCTTGAAACCAGTGCGTGGGGGTGAGTGTCCGGGCATCGCTGCCAGGGTGGTGCTTCACGCAGCAGATCTAGAGGATCATCACGTAGCACAAGGCGAGGATGACTTGCAGTTCAACGCCTTGGGGGACCATGTGCTCGCCGGTGCTGACGACTTCGGAGGCCCCGATGAGGGCGTGGAGTTCGATGAACACGCTCCGCTCGTGTACCCGGAGGTACATCTATTTCTACATGTTTCATATTTTCTGCTCGAGCTTAATCTATCCTGGTGTCATAAAAAAATCTAGTCCTAATGATTAGATGCAACGTACGAACCGGTACATGGATAGATCTAGTCTGTTCTGAATGAATCCATATTATTTATTTATTAATAAGTTATCAAGAACACAAACCACATTAATTTAGGAGCGAGCTGGGGAGACGGCCGTAATGAACTGCCGAACCTGTATAGACATGTTATTGCATCGAAAGTAACTCAGAATGGTGGAAGGAATATATATTTATTATTTTTCTCATTTCGGTTTGTATTCCATACATTACAGATGGATTCAAGTGAGATGGACTCTGACAAGGAGACCAGGGACAACAAGAGCCACCATGTCATGAAGAAGCTCAAGAGCAGGATAATCCCTTTCCGCACTCGACTGGGGGAGCTCAGGTGCCCTTTCTGTAAGAAAGGAGTCAACCCAAGGATTGCCAGCTTGATTCCGCATGCGGTTGGCATCGGTAAAAGCCCGGCTAGTAAACACAAGTCAGCGACCAAGGCTAAGCACGCCGCTTACGGCAAATTCATGAGGGAGTATGTCAAGACCGGCCTAGTGTCCCCTTACTTAGGAATCAACAACTTCTAGCCGACCAACCCGTCACTGTGCTGGCCCAGCCACTAATAATATTTAGTTCTCTTACCGTATCTAGACCCTTAAACTAAGGGGATTTCTATTTTCGTACCCTTCAAATTATATTCAAGTTCATCTGTTTATGGAGTTAAAGTTTCGGTGGCATACTCATTATTTTGCATGGATAGAGGGGTGCCCCCGACAGATATAAGGGTTTTCCTATCCGCTAGATCACAAAGGATCAACGGTTGATAGGCACGATTTGTGTGACAACTGTCTCGACCAATCAGAGCGTAGCAGCGAAGATGAGCACATGTGCGAGAGATGGATACAAAGAGAGGGGAAAACCGAGTAGCACTTAAGAACCAAGGGCAAAACTGAGTAGAACTTAAAAACCAAGGGCTAAACTAAGTAGAACTTAAAAAAGGGCAAGAGTGACAAAGGGATTCAAATAGAAAATAGAAAATGATTTAAAAACGGAACCAAACCGCCAGTGTTATGCTTGAGGGAAAAACAGAGTACAACTGAATCACCAGGGTTAGACACGAGCAAAAAAAACGTGACTCACGGTACGCGTGTGTGGTGCACGGGGAGGTAGCGGACACATGTGGCCGTGCACAGTGCATTAGCGTACAGGTGCACGGTAGTGCAATGAAACGTCGCTTCCCTTCTCCTTTAATAGAGGCCTCCACACTCCCACTCATCACGCACTCGCTTACTCAACCGTCTCCACTGTCCCATCACCTTCTGCAAACGCCCAACAAAACCCCGACCACGCCGGCGATGGGGAAGAACGGCGCTGTGGCCATCAGCGCCTCCAAGGCCACCGACGAGGAGCCCCCTGTCCCCATACAAACCCCCGTACCCATCCACGCATCCGCCGTAGCCGCCGGCGAGGAGGCCCCCGCCGGTCTCGGACAGATCCCGCTCGGCTGGGACACCTATGAGGAGGTTGTCAACATAAGGCTGGAGAACCCCTACGACACCAGCATCGCCGACCCATGGTCGGAGGTAACCAGGGTTTTCTCCCCTTCCCTTGTTCTTCCCATGTTCCCATCATTAGATGCTAGATCGTATGTTATTAGGGCTCGGCTGTTCGTATTTTTATAGTAGCTAATCCTCTTGTATTAGATCTCGATTTTCGACAAATCCCCCTGTTCATAGTTGGGATCAATATTAGATTTGGTTTGAGATTTGGGGAATAATCAGGAGATCTCAATCGGTCAATCTATGCAAATAATCAATCCCGATAATCAAAGTATCTCAATCATGTCCTTAATTCTATTGTTTTTTTCCAATAGGAGGATAGCAGCAACGTCCGTAGTGACGACGAGTCCATGGACACCAAGACTTGTCATGTGCTGAGGAGGCTAAAGTCCGGCCAGTACAACAACTTCTTCACCGGTGACGTGTACAGGTGCCCCTTCTGCTCCACCAGGAGGCTCCATGCCACGGACTTCAACTACCTCGTGAAGCATGCTGAGGACGTGAGGACCTGCGGCGAGTCCGTAAATGTTCACGACTTCATAGCCAAGCACCAGGCGCTCGGTCTTCACCTCCACAACCTCCAGAAGGTGGCTATCAAGGAGGGTCGCATGCCCCCGATCAAACCCAAGGCGCCCCAAGATCAAGGGGCTAGGCAGCAAGAAGTGGAGGAGGTGCCAGAGGGAGGAGGTGGAGGCCCTCCTGGCAGAGGCCACGAGGGGCCACTGATCAGCTACTGCTGTTGCTACTGTAAAGTAGCTTCTTTTGTCTTGTCTATGTTGAACCTATCAGCTACTGCTGTTGAGCAGCCTAATTGTCGAACCTCGTTAAGTACCGTACTATATAAACCTATATTAGCTGCTTTATCTACATCTGCTCTGTTTACTGAATTTATTTATGGTGCTGGTTAGTTTTGCTGCTCTAGATTTGCTACCAGATTGGGGAAAAATGAGGGCAAAAGGAACAAGGAATGAAGAGAGAAGCTGCTCTAGATTCCCTACCTTTTTGGGCAAAAAAACACAACTGTTAGAGAGAGAGAGAGGGGAAAAGGCGCTCTTAAAAAGGCCAAATAACAAAAAAAATCCAATTTAGCCGTTAGGGCGCACGTAACGGCCAAGCCTTTGACCAGACGGCACCCCCCTCCGAGCGCATGCGAGGGCTTCGGAATATAGGGAGGGAAAAAGTGAGGACAAACGAGACACAATGTTGATATACCTAAATCTGACAAAAAGCTGAATTTGGCTTTACCATGCAATTTGGCTAGAGCTCCACAATGTAGCTATTCTAAATCCCTAAACTATGTGGTGTGTTGAAACCTCATGCTTTTCCACCGACACGTGTGTTGCAAAGTTGCTTGATCGTGCATGCTTACACAAGTGTCCTACACAGAAACTTATAGAAGAATGGGCAAACGAGCTTCAATTTGGCAAATTCTAGATAAAATCACCAAATTAAAGAAAGGAAATTGCAAGCTTTGTGCAATCGGCAGGCCTGATCGGCTGGTGGCTGCCCCGGGGTGCAGGGATGCTAAGGTCTTGTCTATGCTTACACTTCTTAAACTTGTTAGGAATAATAGCTGTACACTTCCTTCTGTCCTGCCACATTACGTCGTGTCATCATCGTGCACCCGCTACGGATCGGCAATGGGACGGTGGTCTACATGACTGGTCTCTGCCACGCCAAAGCCATGTCGCACACCCATCCCATCGCCTACCGGGACGAACACCGAATTTAATCGCTAGGATTAGAAACCAACGGTGTTTGCCCGGTCAAACTTCCTTCCACATGGGTATGCAATTTAAGCATCGCCTTCCATCTCCTCAGCACATCACTGTGCAAAAATCTCCAACTCATTCCTTCCGCCGCCCTCCGCCGCCGCCGCAGCCACCGCAAGAACCATCGATACTGCCACAGGCACCGCCTTCGCCGGGCCATACCACCGCAACAGATCACTCCACCACCACGCCCAGTCCCAGCCACCGCTATCGACCCTAGGCCACCGTTCGCCGCATTAGCTGCTTCCATGGACGCAGAGTACGACGTGTTCGGCGACGGGAGCGACTTCACCGATGAGTACACCATCACCGCCCATGGCACCACCAAGCTGACGGTCTTCCACACAAATGCATCAGCGGAGGTCGCCAAGGTCATTGCAATGTACGAGCGGTGGCTACAGGAGCTGATGGACAGGTACAAGATTGTCGGCCTTGACCTCGAGTATACCGGAGATAGGAAGAGGATGGTGCTTTTGCAGCTGTCCATGCGCAACCACTGCCTCCTATACCACGTATGTAGGGCAAATATGTACGCCCGAAGCTTCGCGAGTTCCTACACAGGAGGGAGATCTACTTCGCCAGCGTCGACATCAAGAATGACACTCCGAAGCTAGAGGGGGATCTCCTCGTTCATGTCGTCAATCACGTCGATCTCCAACGTTTGTGGAGGTACCCGGATAGCGGTAGAGGGAAAGCCGGCATGGCCAGACTCACTGCCGACATCATTGACTATGAGTACGCCGGCATGAAATTCGAGTTCCCGAAGCACCTACACGAGTGATGGAGTGGAGGCACTTGGATTACGATGCGATCAAGTACGCAGCCAGGGACACATATGTCTGCTACGAGATGCTCAACACGATCTCGTGGGTAGGTGAGTGTGTTGTTTACCACTACTAGTTTCACATGTTGTTCCTAGTTTTATCTCACATGTATTTATCTCGCATGTATTTTCTAAGCATTCTGTGTGTAAGAACCAAGCTCGTATGATCCCTGTGCTATTAGCTACATAACTTGTATGATTATGAATTACATTCCCCCCTTTTGTATGCTCAACATTCATTCTTACAAATTCTGACTATGCCATTTGCATGCGGCAGAATCCAGGACTGACATGCATACAGTGTGATACAGTCATAAGTCATAACTAAACCCAGATTATAGCAAAGGATACAGTCATAACCAAACCCAGATTATAGATCGACAAAGGTAATACACAATAGTTCATAATTGCTCACATAGTGTACTTCTGAAATAACATGTTTTCACAAACATAACAAGCCCGATACAAACATAACAATCATGCACTAAAAGTCTACATCCCAGCCTGTTGGAGAAGGCAACCGATCCCAGGATGCCTTCAGTCGCTTACCCCGGCTTTTAGATTCATCTACACTCCGGCATCTGGGCAAACAACCTGCCTTGGTGGTGGTTCAATGATGCGATGCCTGGAACAAGATTTTACAATCTGGCGATACAACTTGTGGCTAACATACCCGTCAATTGCAGAGTACTTTAGATTAGGTTCAGAAAGCGGCTTATCCTCCCAGTAATCGTGCCCTAAAAGCCTCCACGAACATCTCAGCAATTTTCCCTTCATGTGAGTGTACCACGGGTCGATGAGTTCGGAGGCAAGAGCGGCCATCCGGGTCCTGCCACCCTTCGTCCCTAGGATCCAATAAATTTCCTGGATGTCCACTCTGTACTCCTTTGGGATTCTAATGTTGACAGTCGGGCTTTCAAGCAGTTTAGTGTCATTCTTGATGTCAACACTATTAAATGTTATGTGCTGGTTCACGAGAAAGTCATGAAATAGATCCCTAATGCTTTCACCCCACCTGCATGAAAATGAATTCAGACAAATAATATAGCAATAACTTTTACAAATAGACGGTTCGTGAACAAAAAGACATCAAAGTCTACCAGATCCCGTCAGCCTCCTTCTCGCAAAAAGGCTAGTATACGAGGATGTGCCCCTTCATGGAGAGTTGCACCACGGTGATCCTACGGTGATCGCGGCTGTACTCGAGGTCAAGACCTATGAACCTGTTTTCATCGAACTGCAGCCAACTCGTGTAATTACTCAGAGTCTTCGTCACCGTCACAAGATCGGTGGTGTAGACGACATTGATCTTCTTCCCGCCATGTACTTCTATGTCGAAGTGCGCAGTCGCTTGCCTGCCATCGTTTCGGATGTCCGAAAAGTCCATGACTATAGGCAAGAGGGAAAGGATACGGAGGAAGAGGGTGATGCCATGGCGGAGGAAATGGATGAGGCCATGGACGAGAAAGACGACGAGGCCGTGGAGGAGGAAATGAGACGGAGAAGTGAAATATTGGAACCGCCCTTACCAATATCTGCAATGGTGCACGACCATTCGTAGTAGGGTGAAGGTGGAGAAAAACGGCGGTTTTACACGTCGATGCTAGCGCTGCCTAAAATATTTCTGCGCCACTTGCATGCGGTGGAATCGAGGTCTGTCATGCACGATCAAAGTCAAACATAGTCACGTTTGCGCGTGCCGACCTTCACTCGCTGACAGGCGGGCCACACATTTCTCTCTCTTACGATTTATTTTTTCACTTCCTCTAGACGGTTTCGATGCGTGCCCTCAATAATTACGGCCCCCTTCCTTATCTTCCACGCGGACGAGAACCAGCGGCGGCGACGGTTCCTCACCGGGTCACTCCCTACTCGAACAACTGCCCCCATCCCTCATTCCATCCCCTCTCGAATCCATCTACCTCCTTATCACAACGCCTCCATTAATCTACCGGATTTCAGACTCCATTTGCCGCTATGGTAGAGCTTGGGGTAGCAGCAGGCTGAAGCGAAAGGCATGCGACGATGATGCGAATGGCCAGGGCGACCGCTACCGCGAGGATTTGGGATGACCAAACCTCAGTGCTGCGAACATGCACAGGTTCTCCACAGGGTTGGACATCAACTCTGCCGGCCGCCCCGCTCGCTGCATCCCTGGCTACCTCTTCATGATGCAAGACATGGACAAACAACCGTTCGGCATGCCAGGCCTTCTTTACCCCGATACCAACAAATGGCCAAACGACCGCGATGGCCACGTAAGTTCCAGTATCTTGCTTATTGGTTCAGTCATATCGTTGATTCATATGTGCTGAACTCTCATCAGAATCCTATGTTCCTTTCGTCGAACGTGTTGTGTGCACGCACGGTTTGAACAAATTGAACCATTTAAGACTATTTTGTACAGCGGAAGCACTGCTCGTACCTGATATTTTGATATTTTTGTAGTGACACGGTCTTACTTTAGGTGATAGATGAGTTGTCAATTTCGATTTGCAATGGAATGCCTGCTAAGTGATATTCTGTTTCCTAAAATAAAAACAAACAGATTAGACGATTTAAGGCTGTTATGCCCCGAGCTGTTTATGATCATCGTCAGGAGTTTTTTCTGGGGGGCTCTGCTCCTACTCCATATATTGGGCATCTTCGTAGTGACACAGGCACAATTTAGGTGATATCTGAGGAGACACTCGTATTTAGGCGATATTTTGTGTACTTTAATCTGAAGGTCCAGTTGTCAAATTGTATTTGCAATGGAATCCATGCTAGGTGATTGTACCAACTGACAACAAACTCTGCAGAATATTCATGCAAAACTGATGCTGCTGGATAAGTGGTCGAAATTAGTAGTGGTGAATATCAAGGAAGAAGAGACGGAAATGGGAGATGACCAAAACAAGGTAGGTGGCAACGGCGAGTGGTTGGTCCTTTTATCCCAGGATGGGAGTACTTGGACTCTAAAAAATTGCTACAGATCATTGAGACTTACATTTCCATCTTTGGAGGGTGTCGGCATTACTGCATTCAACAACGGGTGGCCGCCGCCCATTTCCGAATTCGCTTACAGGTTAAACATGGTAGAACTTGAGCTCCTGAAGGTACATCTCCCACATAGACCACGGGAGGCATGGAATGACTGGGAGTACGACCTCTTAGCGGTGTTCAACAAGGCAATGGCATTCATTAGATGCCCAGAAGACTAGGAATGGACAGTCTTGCGCGACGACTTCCTACGGCCGGAGAAGTATGTCGACGCCATCTTCACCTCCAGCTACTATTCGTACAAACCGCAACACATTTATGCGGTTACTGAACCTAGCGACGACGTGCGTGTTTGGGAGCCGTCCATTTGGGGTGAGTCATGGTGTCATATAGCATGTAAAATCCCATTCAAAATTCTGCTTACTGACTGTAAGTAACACGTAGGTACCCACGCAGCGCTGCGCATCATTCCAGCTCCGGTCATTGAACATGCAGTAGAAGATGCTAGACTTGGGACATGGCGCTGGTTCCTGGCACCTCTCGAAGGTGACATGAAATAGGATATTGAACTCATGTGGATTCATATCAGGGGAGCACTAAACAGCGTTGGTGATACAATAGAACATATGGGGACGCAACTTTCTTCATACCCATCGCTGTGATGTGACGTTTTCTCGACGTATGCATGCCTATCCAAAGACCCAGTAGAGCAAGTCTAGAGCAGAGTCGACAATCTGAAGGGACAATTTGTGTTTCTTGGGATCAACCACCCTTTCTTTGTTAGAGCCCATGGAGCTGTTGAACCTGTAATTGCTCAGGCAACCCTGGCTCCTGATGTTGTTGCTGCTACTGGTGGTGGTGGTGGTGGAGCTGACGAAGAACTAGCTGCTGCTGCTCCTGGTGAAGCTGACGAAATACTTGGTGATGCTGCTGCTGGTGAAGCTGACAAAATACTTGCTAATGTTACTGCTGGTGAAATTGACGAAATACGTGCTGAAGCTGCTGCTGGTGAAGCTGACGAAATACCTTCTAAGGCTTCTACCGGAGTCCAGGAAGAACATGCTGGTGTTGTTCCTGAGGTGCCAGCACTTCCAGTGTTTATAGCAGACTGTGTGTTTGCTACACACTCACACGCCTATCATGTTGACACTCCAGATCCGACCTGGAGTCAAATCCACATCGGGGGGAGGGGGCCTACAATTGGCTCATCACTGGGGTCGTACGATTTGATGGAGAATGATAGACAACCAAACACAGCTTTCTGGTTCGTTCCGATGATACCACCAGCTCCAGGGACCTAGTGCTCATACTGGCAGATGCGATGAACCATTTGTCTTTATCTTTATCATTAGTTACGCTTATTTGTGCAAAGACTAAGATGTGCTTATTTGTGTAATACTAAGTTAGGCCTAACTGCATAATATTCAGTGAAGCCCAGCTTTTCTTTCCACGCCCATAACAACAGAATTGCAGCATAGAACATACAAAGGTAATGTGCATACTAGGAATTTTTTCTTAGGATAACAACCACTTCAAGTAAATGATACATGGTGTACGCATTTGAGCGCATCACTAGAATGTGCCACCTATTGATGATTGGTGACATGGATCTAGCTTTTCTGCGCGTATTTGTGTTGAATTGCTCATTGATTTGTTCACATATTTTTTGGCAATGGCTGATGAACTCCACTTTCTTGGTAACATGCTTCGTCAGCGAGCACTTGTTGATGCAATGCAAAAAACAGAACATGGTTATCATCATCATTCCATTTAGATTCTCTATGTTTCGTCATCACGGAGCTACTAATTTCAAATGAAAATCTACTAAACAACATATGTGTACATTGTTAGAGTATGCTACAGCCATGGTACATACATGTTTTTGTACAATCACAAGAAGAAAACTTGATGCATTTTCACCTTATTGGCGTTGTGACGAACTGGGTGGATGTGGCTTTGGGGTTCAGAGAGGAAGGCGCCATGGCTGGTGCGTGTGCGACCATGGCGACGGCGAGCTCGGATTCTGGAGGAGGCCAATAGGACCGAGCATGGTTGGTATGGTGACATATCTCACCCAGGATAGAATTCCCATCCCCGCGCCATGCCATGGGTGCGGCGATGGTGAGGGCGAGCTCCAATTTGGGATGGGGAGGAGAGCCGGGCTGAGCAGGTTCGTCCACGTCCTAGATCTGCGCCATGGCCGCTACCACAGATTGACGCCCTGGAGGAATAAGAAGATGCGTAAAGGATGCATGCATCAACGCTGCAAACCTACATGGCAGCCTACATGGCAGCCACGACGGTAGCGACATAACGGCGAAAGCTGACAGGGGGGCCCTACTTGATGGACGTTAGCCTGATATTTTGTATTGAAACGTAAAATTGCATCCGTGCCGAAAAATACCCTCTGAGTATTAGGCACGCCAAATTTGGGCAACGCAACTGATTGTAAGCAACTTGGGTACCGCGTTGCCTGGGCGACCCAACTTTCGGGTCGCAAAATGATATTCTCGTGTGTGTGTGTGTGTGTGCTAGTGTGCATCACTGTGGTTTTGGAAAAGAACACGTGCAATGATGCCACTCTAGCATGTGTTGTTCTTTTCATAAACCACATGGATCCACCAGTTGTCATTGCATATGTGTCATTTTCATAAACCACATTACATGTCTTTGCATGTGTGTTCTTTTCCTAAACCACCACTAGTGTCATTGCATGTGTGACCTTTTCATAAACCACCACCAGAGTCATTGCATGTTTGTTCTTTTCATAAACCACCTAGATCCACCAGTGTCATTGCATGTATGTTCTTTTCACGAACCACCAGTAGAGTCATTGCATGTGTGTTCTTCACAGAAAACACATGTATCAACTTATGCTAGTCTAGCATGTGGTGTTCTTCTCATAAACCACATGGATCCGCTAGATGTCATTGCTTGTGTGTTCTTCTCATAAACAACATGGATCCACTAGATGTCATTGCATGTGGTGTTCTTCTCATAACCCACATTGATCCACTAGAGTTCATTGCATGTGTGTGTGTCAGTGTGCATCATTGTGTCCTTTTCATAAACCACGTGGATCCACCAGTTGTCGTTGCATGTGTGTCCTTTTAATAAACCACATGGATCCACTAATTCCACTCTAGCATGTGGTGTTCTTCTCTTAAACCACATGGATCCACTAATGCCACTCCAACATGTGTTCTCTTCTCATAAACCACATGGATCCACTGATGTCATTGCATGTGGTGTTCTTCTCATAAACCACATTGATCCACTAGAGCTCATTGCATGTGTGTGTGTTAGTGTGCATCCCTGTGGTTTTGGAAAAGAACACATGGAATGATGCCACTCCAGCATGTGTTGTTCTTTTATTAAACCAGATGGATCCACCAGTTGTTATTGCATGTGTGTCCATTTCATAAACCATATGGATCCACTGATGCTACTCTAGCATGTGGTGTCCTTTTCATAAACCACATGGATCCACCAGTTGTCATTGCATGTATGTCCTTTTAATAAAACACATGGATCCACTAATGCCACTCTAGCATGTGGTGTTCTTCTCATAATCACATGGATCCACTAATGCCACTCCAACATGTGTTCTCTTGTCATAAACCACATGGATCCACTAATGTCATTGCATGTGTTGTTATTCTCCTAAACCACATTGATCCACTAGAGCTCACTTCATGTGTGTGTGTTAGTGTGCATCACTTTGATTTTGGAAAAGAACACATGCAATGATGCCACTCCAGCATGTGGTGTTCTTTTCATAAACCCCATGGATCCACAAGTTTTCATTGCATGTGTGTCCTTTTCATAAACCAAATTGCATGTCTTTGCATGTGTGTTCTTTGACTAAACCACCAGTATTGTCATTGCATGTGTGTCATTTTCATAAACCACCACTAGAGTTATTGCATCTATGTCGTTTTCATATACCACCTGGATCCACTAGTGTAATTGCATGTGTGTTCTTTTCACAAACCACCACTAGAGTCATTTCATGTGTGTCCTTTTCATAAAACACCACCTGGATCCATTGCATGTCATTACATGTGTGTTCTTCAGAGAAAACACATGGATCCACTCATACCACTCTAGCATGTGGTTTTATTATCATAAACCACATGGATCCACTTGATGTCTTTGCATGTGTGTTCTTCTCATAAACCACATGGATCCACTAGATGTCATTGCATGTGGTGTTCTTCTCATAAACCACATTGATCCACTAGAGTTCATTGCATGTGCGTGTGTTAGTATGCATCACTATGGTTTTGGAAAAGAACACATGCAATGATGCCACTCCAGCATGTGGTGTTCTTTTCATAAACTACATGGATCCACCAGTTGTCATTGTGTGTGTGTCCTTTTCATAAACCACATTGCATGTCTTTGCATGTGTCTTATTTTCCTAAACCACCACCAGTGTCATTTCATGTGTGTCATATTCATAACCCACCACCAGAGTTATTGCATGTTTGTTCTTTTCATAAATCACCTAGATCCACAAGTGTCATTGCATGTGTGTTCTATTCGCAAACCACCACTAGAGTCATTGCATGTGTGTCCTTTTCATAAACAACCACCTGGATCCATTGCATGTCATTGCATGTGTGTTCTTTAGAGAAAACACATGGATCCACTGATACCACTCTAGCATGTGGTGTTCTTCTCATAAACAACATGGATCCACTAGATATCATTGCATGTGGTGTTCTTCTCATAAACCACATTGATCCACCATAGTTCATTGCATGTGTTTGTGTGTGTGTGTTTGTGTGCATCACTATGGTTTTGGAAAAAAACACATGCACTGATGCCACTACTACATGTGGTTTTTTTTTCATAAACCACATGGATCCACCAGTTGGCATTGCATGCGTGTCCTTTTCGTAAACCACATTGAATGTCTTTCCATGTGTGTTCTTTTCCTAACCAACACTAGTGTCATTGCATGTGTGACCTTTTCATAAACCACCAGAGTCATTGCATGTTTGTTCTTTTCATAAACCACCTGGATCCACCAGTTTCATTGCATGTGTGTTCATTTCACAAACCACGAGTAGAGTCATTTCATGTGTGTTCTTCATAGAAAACACATGGATCCACTGATGCCACTCTAGAATGTGGTGTTCTTCTCATAAACCACATGGATTCGCTAGATGTCATTGCATGTGTGTTCTTCTCATAAACCACATGGATCAACTAGATGTAATTGCATGTGGTGTTCTTCTCATAAACCACATTGATCCACTAGAGTTCATTGCGTGTGTGTGTGTCAGTGTGCATCACTATGGTTTTGGAAAAGAACACATCCAATGATGCCACTCTAGCATGTGGTGTTCTTTTCATAAACCACATGGATCCACCAATTGTCGTTGCATCTATGTCCTTTTCATAAACCACATGGATCCACTGATGCCACTCCAGCATGTGGTGTCCTTTCATAAACCACATGGATCCACCAGTTGTCATTGCATGTGTATCCTATTCAGAAACCACATGTATCCACTGATGCCACTCTAGCATGTGGTGTTCTTCTCATAAACCACACAGATCCACTAATGCCCCTCCAACTTGTATGTTCTTCTCATAAACCACATGAATCCACTTATGTCATTGCATGTGGTGTTCTTCTGATAAACCACATTGATCCACTAGAGCTCATTGCATGTTTGTGTGTCAGTGTGCATCATTGTGGTTTTGGAAAAGAACACATGCAATGATGCCACTCCAGCATGTGGTGTTCTTTTCATAATCCGCATGGATCCACCAGTTGTCATTGCATGTGTGTCCTTTTCATAAACCACTTGGATCCACTGATGCCACTCCTGCATGTGGTGTTCTTTTCATAAACCACATTGATCCACTAGATGTCATTGCATGTGTGTTCATTATAGAAAACACATGGATCCACTAATGCCACTCTAGCATGTGGTATTCTTCTCATAAACCACATTGATCCACTAGAGTGCATTGCATGTGTGTGTGTGTCAGTGTGCATCACTATGGTTTTGGAAAAGAACACATGCAATGATGGCACTCTAGCATGTGGTGTTCTTCTCATAAACCGCATGGATCCACTAGATGTCATTGCATGTGTGTTCTTCTCATAAGCCACATGGATCCACTAGATGTCATTGCATGTGGTGTTCTTCTCATAAACCAAATTGATCCACTAGAGTTCATTGCATGTGTGTGTGTGTGTCAGTGTGCATCATTGTGGTTTTGGAAAAGAACACATGCAATGATGCCACTCCAGCATGTGGTGTTCTTTTTATAAACCACATGGATCCACCAGTTGTCATTGCATGTGTGTCCTTTTCAAAAACCATATGGATCCACTGATGCTACTCCTGCATGTGATGTTCTTTTCATAAACCACATTGATCCACTAGTTGTCATTGCATGTGTGTTCTTCATAGAAAACACATGGATCCACTGACGGCACTCTAGCATGTGATGTTCTTCTCATAAACCACATGGATCCACTAGATGTCATTGCATGTGTGTTCTTCTCATAAACCAGATGGATTCACTAGATTCATTGCATGTGGTGTTCTTCTCATAAACCACATTGATCCACTAGAGTTCATTGCATGCGTGTGTGTATCAGTGTGCATCACTGTCGTTTTGGAAAAGAACACATGCAATGATGCCACTCCAGCATGTGGTGTTCTTTTCATAAACCACATGGATCTACCAGTTGTTATTGCATGTGTGATTTTTTTGATAAACCATGTGTATCCACTGATGCCACTCTATCATGTGGTGTCCTTTTTATAAACCACGTGGATCCACCAGTTGTCGTTGCATGTGTGTCCTTTTAATAAACCAAATGGATCCACTAATTCCACTCTAGCATGTGGTGTTCTTCTCTTAAACCACATGGATCCACTAATGCCACTCCAACATGTGTTCTCTTCTCATAAACCACATGGATCCACTGATGTCATTGCATGTGGTGTTCTTCTCATAAACCACATTGATCCACTAGAGCTCATTGCATGTGTGTGTGTTAGTGTGCATCCCTGTGGTTTTGGAAAAGAACACATGGAATGATGCCACTCCAGCATGTGTTGTTCTTTTCATAAACCAGATGGATCCACCAGTTGTTATTGCATGTGTGTCCATTTCATAAACCATATGGATCCACTGATGCTACTCTAGCATGTGGTGTCCTTTTCATAAACCACATGGATCCACCAGTTGTCATTGCATGTATGTCCTTTTAATAAAACACATGGATCCACTAATGCCACTCTAGCATGTGGTGTTCTTCTCATAATCACATGGATCCACTAATGCCGCTCCAACATGTGTTCTCTTGTCATAAACCACATGGATCCACTAATGTCATTGCATGTGTTGTTATTCTCATAAACCACATTGATCCACTAGAGCTCACTTCATGTGTGTGTGTTAGTGTGCATCACTTTGATTTTGGAAAAGAACACATGCAATGATGCCACTCCAGCATGTGGTGTTCTTTTCATAAACCCCATGGATCCACAAGTTTTCATTGCATGTGTGTCCTTTTCATAAACCAAATTGCATGTCTTTGCATGTGTGTTCTTTGACTAAACCACCAGTATTGTCATTGCATGTGTGTCATTTTCATAAACCACCACTAGAGTTATTGCATCTATGTCGTTTTCATATACCACCTGGATCCACTAGTGTAATTGCATGTGTGTTCTTTTCACAAACCACCACTAGACTCATTTCATGTGTGTCCTTTTCATAAAACACCACCTGGATCCATTGCATGTCATTACATGTGTGTTCTTCAGAGAAAACACATGGATCCACTCATACCACTCTAGCATGTGGTTTTATTATCATAAACCACATGGATCCACTTGATGTCTTTGCATGTGTGTTCTTCTCATAAACCACATGGATCCACTAGATGTCATTGCATGTGGTGTTCTTCTCATAAACCACATTGATCCACTAGAGTTCATTGCATGTGCGTGTGTTAGTATGCATCACTATGGTTTTGGAAAAGAACACATGCAATGATGCCACTCCAGCATGTGGTGTTCTTTTCATAAACTACATGGATCCACCAGTTGTCATTGTGTGTGTGTCCTTTTCATAAACCACATTGCATGTCTTTGCATGTGTCTTATTTTCCTAAACCACCACCAGTGTCATTTCATGTGTGTCATATTCATAACCCACCACCAGAGTTATTGCATGTTTGTTCTTTTCATAAATCACCTAGATCCACAAGTGTCATTGCATGTGTGTTCTATTCACAAACCACCACTAGAGTCATTGCATGTGTGTCCTTTTCATAAACAACCACCTGGATCCATTGCATGTCATTGCATGTGTGTTCTTTAGAGAAAACACATGGATCCACTGATACCACTCTAGCATGTGGTGTTCTTCTCATAAACCACATGGATCCACTAGATGTCATTACATGTGTGTTCTTCTCATAAACAACATGGATCCACTAGATATCATTGCATGTGGTGTTCTTCTCATAAACCACATTGATCCACCATAGTTCATTGCATGTGTTTGTGTGTGTGTGTTTGTGTGCATCACTATGGTTTTGGAAAAAAAACACATGCAATGATGCCACTACAACATGTGGTGTTTTTTTTCATAAACCACATGGATCCACCAGTTGGCATTGCATGCGTGTCCTTTTCATAAACCACATTGAATGTCTTTCCATGTGTGTTCTTTTCCTAAACCAACACTAGTGTCATTGCATGTGTGACCTTTTCATAAACCACCAGAGTCATTGCATTCTTTTCATAAACCACCTGGATCCACCATTTCATTGCATGTGTGTTCATTTCACAAACCACGAGTAGAGTCATTTCATGTGTGTTCTTCATAGAAAACACATGGATCCACTGATGCCACTCTAGAATGTGGTGTTCTTCTCATAAACCACATGGATTCGCTAGATGTCATTGCATGTGTGTTGTTCTCATAAACCACATGGATCAACTAGATGTAATTGCATGTGGTGTTCTTCTCATAAACCACATTGATCCACTAGAGTTCATTGCGTGTGTGTGTGTTAGTGTGCATCACTGTGGTTTTGGAAAAGAACACATCCAATGATGCCACTCTAGCATGTGGTGTTCTTTTCATAAACCACATGGATCCACAAATTGTCGTTGCATCTATGTCCTTTTCATAAACCACATGGATCCACTGATGCCACTCCAGCATGTGGTGTCCTTTTCATAAACCACATGGATCCACCAGTTGTCATTGCATGTGTATCCTATTCATAAACCACATGTATCCACTGATGCCACTCTAGCATGTGGTGTTCTTCTCATAAACCACATAGATCCACTAATGCCCCTCCAACTTGTATGTTCTTCTCATAAACCACATGAATCCACTTATGTCATTGCATGTGGTGTTCTTCTGATAAACCACATTGATCCACTAGAGCTCATTGCATTTTGTGTGTCAGTGTGCATCATTGTGGTTTTGGAAAAGAACACATGCAATGATGCCACTCCAGCATGTGGTGTTCTTTTCATAAACCACATGGATCCACCAGTTGTCATTGCATGCGTGTCCTTTTCATAAACCACATGGATCCACTGATGCCACTCCTGCATGCGGTGTTCTTTTCATAAACCACATTGATCCACTAGATGTCATAGCAGGTGTGTTCTTCATATAAAACACATGGATCCACTGACACCACTCTAGCATGTGGTGTTCTTCTCATAAACCACATGGATCCACTAGATGTCATTGCATGTGTGTTCTTCTCATAAACCACATGGATCCACTAGATTTCATTGCATGTGGTGTTCTTATCATAAACAACATTGATCCACTAGAGTTCATTGCATATGTGTGTGTGTTAGTATGCATCACTATGGTTTTGGAAAAGAACACATGCAATGATGCCACTCTAGCATGTGGTGGTCCTCTCATAAACCACATGGATCCACTACATGTAATTGCATGTGTGTTCTTCTCATAAACCACATGGATCCACTAGATGTCATTACATATGGTGTTCTTCTCATAAACCACATTGATCCACTAGAGTTCATAGGATGTGTGTGTGTTAGTGTGCATCACTGTGGTTTTGGAAAAGAACACATGCACTGATGCCACTCCAGCATGTGGCGTACTTTTCATAAACCACATGGATCCACTAGTTGTCATTGCATGTGTGTCCTTTTCATAAACCACATGGATCCACTGATCACACTCCTGCATGTGTGTTCTTCTCATAAACCACATGGATCCATTGATGTCATTGCATGTGGTGTTCTTCTCATAAACCACATGGATCCACTAGATGTCCTTGCATGTTGTGTTCTTCTCATAAACCACATGGATCCACTAGAGTTCATTGCATATGGGGTTCTTCTCATAAACCACATTGATCCACTAGAGTTCATAGGATGTGTGTGGTGTCACTGTGCATTATTGTGGTTTTGGAAAAGAACACATTTAATGATGCCACTCTAGCATATGGTGTTCTTCTCATAAACCACATGGATCCACAAGATGTCATCGCATGTGTGTTCTTCTCATAAACCACATGGATCCACTAGAAGTCATTGCATGTGGTGTTCTTCTCATAAACCACATTGATCCACTAGAGTTCATTGCATGTGTGTGTGTCAGTGTGCATCACTGTGGTTTTGGAAAAGAACACATGCAATGATGCCACTCCAGCATGTGGTATTCTTTTCATAAACCACATGGATCTACCAGTTGTTATTGCATGTGTGTCCATTTCATAAACCACATGGATCCACTGGTGCCACTCCTGCATGTGGTGTCCTTTTCATAAACCAGATGGATCCACTAGATGTCATTGCATGTGGTGTTCTTCTCATAAACCAGATGGATCCACTAGATGTCATTGCATGTGGTGTTCTTCTCATAAACCACATTGATCCACTAGAGTTCATTACATGTGTGTGTGTTAGTGTGCATCACTATGGTTTTGGAAAAGAACACATGCAATGATGCCACTCTAGCATGCGGTGTTCTTCCCATAAACAATATGGATCTAGTAGATGTCATTGCATGTGTGTTCTTCTCATAAACCACATTGATCCACTAGAGTTCAATGCATGTGTTTGTGTGTGTTTGTGTGCATCATTGTGGTTTAGGAAATGAACACATGCAATGATGCCACTCCAGCATGTGGTGTTTTTTTTCATAAACCACATAGATCCACCAGTTGTCATTGCATGTGTGTCCTTTTCATAAACCACACTGCATGTCTTTGCATGTGTGTTCTTTTCATAAACAACCACTAGTGTCATTGCATGTGTGTCCTTTTAATAAACCACCACCAGAGTCCTTGGATGTTTGTTCTTTTCATAAACCACATGGATCCACCAGTGTCACTGCATGTGTGTTCTTTTCACAAACCACTAGTAGAGTCATTGCATGTGTCTTCTTTTCACAAACCACTAGTAGAGTCATTGCATGTGTGTTCTTTTCACAAACCACTAGTAGAGTCATTGCATGTGTGTTCTTCATTGAAAACACATGGATCCACTGATGCCACTCTAGCATTTGGTGTTCTTCTCATAAACCACATGGATCCGCTAGATGTCACTGCATGTGTGTCCTTTTCATAAACCACATGGATCCACTAGAAGTCATTGCATGTGGTGTTCTTCTCATAAACCACATTAATCCACTAGAGTTCATTGCAAGTGTGTGTGTGTTAGTGTGCATCACTGTGGTTTTGGAAAAGAACACATGTAATGATGCCACTGCAGCATGTGGTGTTCTTTTTATAAACCACATGGATCCACCAGTTGTTATTGCATGTGTGTCCTTTTCATAAACCACTTGGATCCACTGGTGCCACTCCTGCATGTGGTGTCCTTTTCATAAACCACAAGGACCCACCAGTTGTCATTGCATGTGTGTGTCATTTTAATAAACCAGAGGGATCCACTGATGCCACTCTAGGATGTGGTGTTCTTCTCATAAACCACATTGATCCAGTAATGAAACTCCAGCATGTGTTCTCTTGTCATAAACCACATGCATCCACTGATGACATTGAATGTGGTGTTCTATCATAAACCACATTGATCCACTAGAGATCATTGCATGTGTGTGTTAGTGTGCATCACTATGGTTTTGGAAAAGAACACATGTAATGATGCCACTCCAGCATGTGGTGTTCTTTTCATAAACCACATGGATCCACAAGTTGTCATAGCATGTTTGTCCTTTTCATAAACCACATTGCATGTCTTTGCATGTGTGTTCTTTTCCAAAACCACCACTAGTGTCATTGCATGTGTTTCATTTTCATAAACCACCACCAGAGTCATTGCATGTTTGTTCTTTTCATAAAGCACCTAGATCCACTAGTGTCATTGCATGTGTGTTCTTTTCACAAACCACCACTAGAGTCATTGCATGTGTGTCCTTTTCATAAACCACCACCTGGATCCATTGCATGTCATTGCATGTGTGTTCTTCAGAGAAAACACATAGATCCACTGATACCACTCTAGCATGTGGTGTTCTTCTCATAAACCACATGGATCCACTAGATGTCATTTCATGTGCGCTATTCTCATAAACCACATGGATCCACTAGATGTCATTGTGTGTGCTGTTCTTCTCATAAACCACATTGATCCACTAGAGTTCATTGTGTGTATGTGTTAGTGTGCATCGCTGTGGTTTTGGAAAAGAACACATACAATGATCCCACTCCAGCATGTGGTGTTCTTTTCATAAACCACATGGATCCACCAGTTGTCATTGCATGTGTGTCCTTTTCATAAACCACATGGACCCACTGATGCCACTCCAGCATGTGGTGTTCTTTTCATAAACCACATGGATCCACCAGTTGTCATTGCATGTGTATCCTTTTCATAAACCACATGGATCCAGTGATGCCACTCTAGCATGTGGTGTTCTTCTCATAAACCGCATGGGTCCACTAATGCCACTCCAGCATGTGTGTTCTTCTCACAAACCACATGGATCCACTAGATGTCATTCCATGTTGTGTTCTTCTCATAAACCACATGGATCCACTAGAGTTCATTGCATGTGTGTGTGTGTGTTAGTGTGCATCACTATGGTTTTGGAAAAGAACATATGCAATGATTACACTCCAGCAGGTGGCGTTCTTTTCATAAACCACATGGATCCACCAGTTGTCATTGCATGCGTGTCCTTTTCATAAACCACATTGAATGTCTTTCCATGTGTGTTCTTTTCCTAAACCAACACTAGTGTCATTGCATGTGTGACCTTTTCATAAACCACCAGAGTCATTGCATGTTTGTTTTTTTCATAAACCACCTGGATCCACCAGTTTCATTGCATGTGTGTTCATTTCACCAACCACGAGTAGAGTCATTTCATGTGTGTTCTTCACAGAAAACACATGGATCCACTGATGCCACTCTAGAATGTGTTGTTCTTCTCATAAACCACATGGATTCGCTAGATGTCATTGCATGTGTGTTCTTCTCATAAACCACATGGATCAACTAGATGTAATTGCATGTCGTGTTCTTCTCATAAACCACATTGATCCACTAGAGTTCATTGCGTGTGTGTGTGTCAGTGTGCATCACTATGGTTTTGGAAAAGAACACATCCAATGATGCCACTCTAGCATGTGGTGTTCTTTTCATAAACCACATGGATCCACCAATTGTCATTGCATCTATTTCCCTTTCATAAACCACATGGATCCACTGATGCCACTCCAGCATGTGGTGTCCTTTTCATAAACCACATGGATCCACCAGTTGTCATTGCATGTGTATCCTATTCATAAACCACATGTATCCACTGATGCCACTCTAGCATGTGGTGTTCTTCTCATAAACCACACGGATCCACTAATGCCCCTCCAACTTGTCTGTTCTTCTCATAAATAACATGAATCCACTTATGTCATTGCATGTGGTGTTCTTCTGATAAACCACATTGATCCACTAGAGCTCATTGCATGTTTTTGTGTCAGTGTGCATCATTGTGGTTTTGGAAAAGAACACATGCAATGATGCCACTCCAGCATGTGGTGTTCTTTTCATAAACCACATGGATCCACCAGTTGTCATTGCATGCGTGTCCTTTTCATAAACCACATGGATCCACTGATGCCACTCCTACATGCGGTGTTCTTTTCATAAACCACATTGATCCACTAGATGTCATAGCATGTGTGTTCTTCATATAAAACACATGGATCCACTGACACCACTCTAGCATGTGGTGTTCTTCTCATAAACCACATGGATCCACTAGATGTCATTGCATGTGTGTTCTTCTCATAAACCACATGGATCCACTAGATTTCATTGCATGTGGTGTTCTTATCATAACCAACATTGATCCACTAGAGTTCATTGCATATGTGTGTGTGTTAGTATGCATCACTATGGTTTTGGAAAAGAACACATGCAATGATGCCACTCTAGCATGTGGTGTTCCTCTCATAAACCACATGGATCCACTAGATGTAATTGCATGTGTGCTCTTCTCATAAACCACATGGATCCACTAGATGTCATTACATATGGTGTTCTTCTCATAAACCACATTGATCCACTAGAGTTCATAGGATGTGTGTGTGTTAGTGTGCATCACTGTGGTTTTGGAAAAGAACATGTGCACTGATGCCACTCCAGCATGTGGTGTACTTTTCATAAACCACATGGATCCACTAGTTGTCATTGCATGTGTGTCCTTTTCATAAACCACATGGATCCACTGATCACACTCCTGCATGTGTGTTCTTCTCATAAACCACATGGATCCATTGATGTCATTGCATGTGGTGTTCTTCTCATAAACCACATGGATCCACTAGATGTCCTTGCATGTTGTGTTCTTCTCATAAACCACATGGATCCACTAGAGTTCATTGCATGTGGGGTTCTTCTCATAAACCACATTGATCCACTAGAGTTCATAGGATGTGTGTGGTGTCAGTGTGCATTATTGTGGTTTTGGAAAAGAACACATTTAATGATGCCACTCTAGCATATGGTGTTCTTCTCATAAACCACATGGATCCACAAGATGTCATCGCATGTGTGTTCTTCTCATAAACCACATGGATCCACTAGAAGTCATTGCATGTGGTGTTCTTCTCATAAACCACATTGATCCACTAGAGTTCATTGCATGTGTGTGTGTCAGTGTGCATCACTGTGGTTTTGGAAAAGAACACATGCAATGATGCCACTCCAGTATGTGGTGTTATTTTCATAAACCACATGGATCTACCAGTTGTTATTGCATGTGTGTCCATTTCATAAACCACATGGATCCACTGGTGCCACTCCTGCATGTGGTGTCCTTTTCATAAACCAGATGGATCCACTAGATGTCATTGCATGTGGTGTTCTTCTCATAAACCAGATGGATCCACTAGATGTCATTGCATGTGGTGTTCTTCTCATAAACCACATTGATCCACTAGAGTTCATTGCATGTGTCTGTGTGTTAGTGTGCATCACTGTGGTTTTGGAAAAGAACACATGCAATGATGCCACTCTAGCATGCGGTGTTCTTCCCATAAACCATATGGATCTAGTAGATGTCATTGCATGTGTGTTCTTCTCATAAACCACATTGATCCACTAGTGTTCAATGCATGTGTTTGTGTGTGTTTGTGTGCATCATTGTGGTTTTGGATAAGAACACATGCAATGATGCCACTCCAGCATGTGGTGTTTTTTTTTCATAAACCACATAGATCCACCAGTTGTCATTGCATGTGTGTCCTTTTCATAAACCACATTGCATGTCTTTGAATGTGTATTCTTTTCCTAAACAACCACTAGTGTCATTGCATGTGTGTCCTTTTAATAAACCACCACCAGAGTCCTTGCATGTTTGTCCTTTTCATAAACCACATGGATCCACCAGTGTCATTGCATGTGTGTTCTTTTCACAAACCACTAGTAGAGTCATTGCATGTGTGTTCTTTTCACAAACCACTAGTAGAGTCATTGCATGTGTGTTCTTCATTGAAAACACATGGATCCACTGATGCCACTCTAGCATTTGGTGTTCTTCTCATAAACCACATGGATCCGCTAGATGTCACTTCATGTGTGTCCTTTTCATAAACCACATGGATCCACTAGAAGTCATTGCATGTGGTGTTCTTCTCATAAACCACATTAATCCACTAGAGTTCATTGCAAGTGTGTGTGTGTTAGTGTGCATCACTGTGGTTTTGGAAAAGAACACATGTCATGATGCCACTGCAGCATGTGGTGTTCTTTTTATAAACCACATGGATCCACCAGTTGTTATTGCATGTGTGTCCTTTTCATAAACCACTTGGATCCACTGGTGCCACTCCTGCATGTGGTGTCCTTTTCATAAACCACAAGGACCCACCAGTTGTCATTGCATGTGTGTGTCATTTTAATAAACCAGAGGGATCCACTGATGCCACTCTAGGATGTGGTGTTCTTCTCATAAACCACATTGATCCAGTAATGAAACTCCAGCATGTGTTCTCTTCTCATAAACCACATGCATCCACTGATGTCATTGAATGTGGTGTTCTATCATAAACCACATTGATCCACTAGAGATCATTGCTTGTGTGTGTTAGTGTGCATCACTATGGTTTGGGAAAAGAACACATGTAATGATGCCACTCCAGCATGTGGTGTTTTTTTCATAAACCACATGGATCCACAAGTTGTCATAGCATGTTTGTCCTTTTCATCAACCACATTGCATGTGTGTTCTTTTCCTAAACCACCACTAGTGTCATTGCATGTGTTTTATTTTCATAAACCACCACCAGAGTCATTACATGTTTGTTCTTTTCATAGACCACCTAGATCCACTAGTGTCATTGCATGTGTGTTCTTTTCACAAACCACCACTAGAGTCATTGCATGTGTGTCCTTTTCATAAACCACCACCTGGATCCATTGCATGTGTGTTCTTCAGAGAAAACACATGGATCCACTGATACCACTCTAGCATGTGGTGTTCTTCTCATAAACCACATGGATCCACTAGATGTCATTGCATGTGTGCTATTCTCATAAACCACATGGATCCACTAGATGTCATTGCATGTGGTGTTCTTCTCATAAACCACATTGATCCACTAGAGTTCATTGTGTGTATGTGTCAGTGTGCATCGCTGTGGTTTTGGAAAAGAACACATACAATGATCCCACTCCAGCATGTGGTGTTCTTTTCATAAACCACATGGATCCACCAGTTGTCATTGCATGTGTGTCCTTTTCATAAACCACATGGACCCACTGATGCCACTCCAGCATGTGGTGTTCTTTTCATAAACCACATGGATCCAGTGATGCCACTCTAGCATGTGGTGTTCTTCTCATAAACCACATGGGTCCACTAATGCCACTCCAGCATGTGTGTTCTTCTCATAAACCACATGGATCCACTAGATGTCATTGCATGCTGTGTTCTTCTCATAAACCACATGGATCCACTAGAGTTCATTGCATGTGTGTGGGTGTGTTAGTGTGCATCACTATGGTTTTGGAAAAGAACACATGCAATGATTACACTCCAGCATGTGGCGTTCTTTTCATAAACCACATGGATCTACCAGTTGTCATTGCACGTCTGTCATTTTCAAAAACTACATGGGTCCACGGATGCCACTCCTACATGTGTGTTCTTTTCATAAACCACATTGATCCACTAGATGTCATTGCATGCGTGTGCTTCACATAAAACACATGGATCCACTGATGCCACTCTAGAATGCGGGGTTCTTCTCATAAACCACATGGATCCGCTAGATGTCATTGTATGTGTGTTCTTCTTATAAACCAGATGGATCCACTAGATGGAATTGCATGTGGTGTTCTTCTCATAAACCACATAGATCCACTAGAGTTCATTGCATGTGTGTGTGTGTGTTAGTGTGCATCACTGTGGATTTGTAAATGGACACGTGCAATGATGCCCACTCTAGCATGTGGTGTTCTTCTTATAAACCATATGGATCCACTAGATGTCATTGCATGTGTGTTCTTCTCATAAACCACATTGATCAACTAGAGTTCAATGCATGTGTGTGTTAGTGTGCATCACTGTGGTTTTGGAAAAGAACACATGCAATGATGCTTCTCCAACATGTGGTGTTTTTTCATAAACCACATTGATCTACCAGTTGTCATTCCATGTGTGTCCTTTTCATAAACCACATTGGATTTCTTTGCACGTGTGTTCTTTTCCTAAAAAAACACTAGTGTCATTGCATGTGTGTCCTTTTCATAAACCACCACCAGAGTCCTTGCATGTTTGTTCTTTTCATAAACCACCTGGATCCACCAGTGTCATTGCATGTGTGTTCTTTTCACAAACCACCAGTAGAGTTATTGCATGTGTGTCCTTTTCATAAACCACATGGATCGACTGATGCCACTCTAGCATTTTGTGTTCTTCTCATAAACCACATGGATCCGCTAGATGTCATTGCATGTGTGTTCTTCTCATAAACCACATGGATCCACTAGATGTCATTGCATGTGGTTTTCTTCTCGTAAACCACATTGATCCACTAGAGTTAATTGCATGTGTGTGTTAGTGTGCATCACTATGGTTTTGGAAAAGAACATATGAAATGATGCCACTCCAGCATATGGTGTTGTTTTCATAAACCACATGGATCCACCAGGTTTCATTGCATGTGTGCCCTTTTTCATAAACCACATGGATCCACTGATACCACTCCAGCATGTGGTGTCCTTTTCATAAACCACATGGATCCACCAGTTGTCATTGCATGTGTGTCCTTTTCATAAAACACATATATCCACTGATGCCACTCTAGCATGTGGTGGTCTTCTCATAAACCACATGGGTCCACTAATGCCACTCCAGCATGTGTGTTCTTCTCATAAACCACATGGATCCACTAGATGTCATTGCATGTGGTGTTCTTATCATAGACCACATTGATCCACTAGAGCTCATTGCATGTGTGTGTGTTGGTGTGCATCACTATGCTTTTGTAAAAGAACACATGAAGTGATTGCACTCCAGCATATGGTGTTCTTTTCATAAACCACATGGATCCACCAGTTGTCATTGCATGTGTGTCCTTTTCATAAACCACATGGGTCCACTGATGCCACTCCTACATGTGTGTTCTTTTCATAAACCACATTGATCCACTAGATGTCATTGCATGTGTGTTCTTCACATAAAACACATGGATCCACTGATGCCACTCTAGCATGTGGGGTTCTTCTCTTAAACCACATGGATCCACTAGATGTCATTGCATGTGTGTTCTTCGCATAAACCAGATGGATCCACTAGATGTCATTGCATGTGGTGTTCTTCTCATAAACCACATTGATCCACCAGAGTTCATTGCATGTGTGTGTGTGTGTTAGTGTGCATCACTATGGTTTTGGAAAAGAACACATGCAATGATGCCACTCTAGCATGTGGTGTTCTTCTCATAAACCACATGGATCCACTAGATGTCATTGCATGTGGTGTTCTTCTCATAAACCACATTTGATCCTCTAGAGTTCATTGCATGTATGTGTGTCTATGTCAGTGTGCATCACTATGGTTTTGGAAAAGAACACATGCAATGATGCCACTCTAGCATTTGGTGTTCTTCTCATAAACCACATGGATCCACTAGATGTAATTGTATGTGTGTTCTTCTCATAAACCACATGGATACACTAGATGTCATTGCATGTGGTGTTCTTCTCATAAACCAGATTGATCCACTAGACTTCATTGCATGTGTGTGTGTATCAGTGTGCATCACTGTGTTTTTGGAAAAACACATGCAATGATGCCACTCCAGAATGTGGTGTTCTTTTCATAAACCACATGGATCCACCAGTTGTCATTGCATGTGTGTCCTTTTCATAAACCACATGCATCCACTAATGCCACTCATGCATGTGGTGTTCTTTTCATAAACGACATTGATCCACTAGATGTCATTGCATGTGTGTTCTTCTCAGAAAACACATGGATCCACTAATACCACTCTAGCATGTGGTGTTCTTCTAGTAAACCACATTGATCCACTAGATGTCATTGCACGTGTGTTCTTCTCATAAACCACATGGATCCACTAGATGTCATTGCATGTGTTTGCATGTGTGTTCTTTTCTTAAACCACCACTAGTGTCATTGCATGTGGTATTCTTTCCATAAACCACATGGATCCACTAGAGTCATTTGTAGGTGTGTTCTTTTCAATGAAAGTCGTTGGCCACAAACAATCGGGACACGTAACTAACCAGCAACCGCTCCGGGCTTCTAGAAGACCCAATCCCCGATTGTTAGGCGCCGTTGAATCAGGATGCATGGACGATAAGGATGTCCTTCATAAGGGTGATCCACGAGAAGTCTATTCTGCGAACTGATTGGCAGTAGCATCCACGATTGGTCCTATGTCCTTGTCCTTATCCCCTTAACCTTGGGGCCGAAGCTCAGATATTGTTCCTTCATCGCCATGGAGAGGGAGAGGCCCAAACTCAGCTTGCACGAGGCTCAAATGTTCACCCACTACGACATACTCGTTCTGATGTTCGTGAGGCTTCCAAAAGGCTTAGAGCTTAGCTATGCCGGGGCACCTGTCGCACCGCTCTTGCACGACAACGTGTTGGCGAGGCAGATCGAGGAGTGCTACCGCCAGCTGCCAGAGCGGAAGAGCGCAATGGCACGGTACTCGCGCACGAGCGCGTACTGGCGAAAGCTGTTCAAGAAGGAGCGGATGGTGTTGATTGAGCTATGCAGAACCCACCAATAGGAGATCCACCCGGATCTGCGCAACCTCGAAGGGAGGCAGCGCTTCCGGGAAATGCCTGGGCGGCCTCCACCGTTATCAATGTGGCGCGCCGTGAAGAATCCATGAGGAGGAGGAATGCTGCCAAGAACGTCAGCATCGATTTCGACGCGGAGGAGGCTGACAGAGACACAGACAACGTCATCGATGATGGATAATGCGGGAGCTTCATAGTAGATTAGGGCCACTTAAGCCTAAATTAAATATATGTACGGTATCTTACTACCCTCTTTGGACCGGGGTCTCTTGAGTCATAGTCGATTAGCGTCATAATCTATATATGTTGGCCATGTTTTAGGTGTCTTTGTCTTTGAAACTAGTCAAAACTCGTCCGATTCTGAAAATAAAGTTCACGCATTTCTGGCATATCGGATGGGACAATACGCTGACTCTGCTCCTAGCACTTGATGGCACATCCATAATTTGGAGTGCGCGAGAGGAGAAGGGCTCGAACTTGTTGTAATAGTGTACTCTTTCTGTCCAGATATAATTGACTTAGATTTTATTTAGATATTTAAATGTATCTATACCCAAAACATGTCTAGATACATACAAATCTACACAAATTCAAGTCACTTAGTTCTAGACGGAGGGAGTAATAATATTTTTTGAGGAATGTTTCTGATGGCATACATTGGCCATGTTTGAGGTTTCTCTGTCTTCCAAACTAATCAAAAGTCATCCAATTCTGAACAAACAAAGTCATTGCGTTCACATCTGATGGGACAATACGCTGACTCTACTACCAGCACTTGATGGCATAGCCATAATTCTGGAGTGTGCCAGAGGAGATGGGAATCCAAGGGAGATGGGAAATAGTAGCTGTGTCCATACACAGGTAAAAAATTAATGTAATAATATTTGAAAAATTGTAATCTGGTCCACATGACCCCATCACAGACATGTTGCACGCACCAGATATAAATAAAGACGACACAACTAGTTTAGTTTCTATGATAATTCAACATACGATGTTACTGTGCCCGCCTCTTTCTGCTCCTCTTATTAGTCTGCTAGCCCACGCTGCATTAAGCAACAGTTGATGAGGATGGAATTTTTTTGATAAAATGGCAAATAAAACAATTTTTAAGCTTACCTTTCATCTGGAGAATCGTACAAAGATAAAATTGGCAGGGATTTATTGTTTCTCCTGTAGTTAGCCGAAAGGTCCTCAAGAACATCTTCAATCACCCATGCAACTTCTTCATATTCGAATACACCTCCATTATTTTCCTTTTCCTCCCTATTCTACTTACCCTTTTGTTTCTTTTCACACCCTTTTCTCGCCGGCACCTCCACTTCTTCATAAATTTGCTTCTTACCTACGTTTTCCTCAGAGTGCTCATCACCATTTTCCTCCACCTGCTGCACTTCCTCAAATTCTTCGTCTTCGCGCTGCTCTTCCTCTAGTTCAGGCTGAGAAGCCTCATTTTCTACCACTAGGGTGTGAACAGGGACAAGATCATGTGTAACTGGGTTTTTGCACAACCTCTTGATATGGCCTAATCGTCCACAAGGTTTGCATTTACTTTTCCAAGGTGCCAGCCTTGAACCTTTATCGGTGGAGGTTTCGATCCTTAGCTTTCTAGGCCTCCCAGGTGGCCTCCTAAGAACTGGTGGTTGAAGTTTGAACCCTGGATCAACAATCTCCCAATCATTTTCATCAGCCATAGGTGGTATGTTTTGTGCATAAGTTGTAGCAAACTTGTCCATGAAGAAATAGTTGTCAACATAGTTCCCTGTTTCAGCTCCGCTACCTCTAAGCTTTAAAATGAAGTATAGTGCATGGTGACATGGCAGACCAGTAATCTTCCACTGCCTGCATGAACAAGTCTTGTTTCCAATGTCTACAATGTACCTCCATTCAGTTCCATGCTTGTATTCTGCGTAAACCTCAGCCAATGTTCTGGAACTTCTGACCATCCTCATCTTTATCGTTCTCATTGCCCTGGTTCTTTCATTCAGTAACATAACCACCGTTGGAACTATTTTATGGCCTAAAAATTTTCTTTCACAAATTCTTTGCCTTAAATCTATGTTCACCATTATGCACTGTCTTATTGCATCCAACAAAATAAAAATTGCAAGTGTCTTCATGCTCGAAATCTTAGCATTGAAACTCTTTGCCAAATTATTGCAAACAAAATCCATCTTGCTTAACTCACCAAACTTGCTTCTGGCCCATAGCTTGGTGTGATGTTCTTCAAGGTATTTTTTCACCTTTGGCACTACAAACATGTTCTACAAGTAAGTAGCATGCGTGCTTGGGGTGTACGTGTATGCCGATCACCACAAGTCCTCTTCAAAGATATTTCCTTTGAACTTCTTCGTGAAGTTAGTAGCGAGGTTCTGCATGCATTCCTGATGCTCAACCCTAGGAAACACAGCATCAACAGCATTCTCAAGACCCTTGCATGCACTGGTGTGTATCACCAAGCCTTCAGGGTGACCAATTACTGCCAGTAGAATCTACATGAAGCATGTCCATCTTTCATTTGATTCACCCTCAGGAACAGCATAACTATGGGTAGAAGCCAATTATGCACGTCCAAAGCACAAGTAGAAGCAACATGTCCTCTAAACTACCCTATTAAAGTAGTTGCGCCTATTTCCAAGTATGGCCTGCAGCCGTCTAGGAACCCCTTCCAGCATGCCTTCAGGTAGACAAAACATCTCTTGAATCATTTCTTATCCGCCTTCTTATACCTAACCCCCCTTGAGACCTTTTATCTTCCTTTCACAACCTCATAATCGATGTCAACAACACTACCAGGTGATGTTTTCTCTACCTCGGCTTTGAAACTATACAACATGTGATAACTGTCATTCCACTTGCCTTGAATGAAGTTTAGAGCCATCTCCTTCCCATCAAAGACTCCGTGGTAAGGAATCAGAATGTTGAACTTTTTGCTAATATTTCCTCTGAGTTCAGCAGGTCCAATGTTATGATCCTGCCTCACCCAGTCAAGTACAGTAGGAGCAATTGAAGGGAATATGCCCAAGAGGCAATAATAAAGTGGTTATTATCTTATTCTATGTTTATGATAAATGTTTATTTTGCATGCTATAATTGTATTAATTGGAAACGTTAATGCATGTGTGTTTAATAAAAAAAATACAAAGTTCCTAGTAATGCCTCTCATATAAACTAGCTCGTTGATTAACAAGATGATCAAGGTTTCCTGATCATGGACATTGGATGTTGTTAATAACAAGGTCACGACATTGGTGGAATGATGTGATGAACATGCATCCGAAGTATATCGTTATGATCAAAGTCATTATGTTTATATTGCTATAACATCATACAAAGTAATCTTAGTCCTTAGACCATGAGATTATGTTAATCACTAACACCGGAAGAGTATCTTGATAACATCAAATGTCACACCGTAACAGGGTGACTATAAAGGTGGGTTCAGTGCTACAAAGGTGTTATGTTGAGGCTCATGGATAAAATGTGGGATTTGTCCATCCTGATGACGGATAGATATACTCTGGGCCCTCTCGGTGATATCACATTAAGATAGCTTGCAAGCAAGTGATGTGATCACTAGAATGTTATATCACGGGAACGAGAAAAGAGTGCATGTCGGTAACGAGATCAAACTAGGTATTTGGATGCCAATGATCGAATTTCGTACATGTAATATATTGCGAGACAAAGGGATTTAGTTACGACGTTAAAGGTTCACACGATCACAAGAGTCATCGTTGAATATGTGGGAGTCAGTACGGATCTCCAGGTCCTGCTGCTGATTATTGATCGTAGAGGGGTCTCGATCATGTCTGCATTATTCGTGAACCGTAGGGTGACACACTTAAGGGATACAGACACCATTTGGAGCAAATATGTTTCAGATAAAGATTTAAGAAAGCGCTGGAATCATTTCGATGGAAACCGAATTTGTTTCGGGTGAAATTGCTGAAACTGGTTCTGCATGTGATATTGAAATGTTGCAGGGGTGTTATGTCAATGTTTGTTAATTAATGTAATTAACAAAATTTGGAATAAAAGAAATAAAATAGTTTTATTTAATGAGAGCTTGCATTAAATTTGGTGGAAATTAATGCATTTGTGAGTGGAATTTAGAGTGGAGGCTTTTTATGGGAGTGGGAGCTCCACCCACATGAATGTGGAAGAGGTGGGGGCACCACCATGGCTGCCATGCCATGGCCCTTGGCTTCCCCCCTCTTCCCTATAAAAGGCCGCCCTCTCCTACTCACAACACACACCTCCTCGTGAAGGATCTCTCTCCCCCTCTACTTATTCCCCATGGTCTCGGATTAGCGAGATACATGTTCCCGGTGGCTTTATCTAGAAAGAAGTTATTGCTTCCACTGCTTTGCTGGAGCGAGGGCGGAGGTTGTCGGGGGTACCGGACGTGTGTGCGATCATGGATGCACCGCTGCTTTGCGGTGCTGGACTTGGTGGTGCTGGACTTGCTGGAGCTGGATCTGATGGACGTGCTGGAGCCGTACGGCAAGTGTACGACTACATCATCCACGAGTTCCAACTCGTTAACAAATCTTTGTTGTCTTCAAGGGTAAGTTCTCTATGGATGTATATACACCCGTTGCTTGTATCTAGTAGATAGATCCTGGCGTATAGTTCCCATCGTAGGAATTTTTTTGTTTTCTATGATGCGAACCCAACAGTGGTATCAGAGCCTGATCTATGCATAGGTGCTTTGCACGGGTAGTATACAATGTTTATATGTGGGCGATGATGATCATGTTACTGCTTCTTTCATGTATTTTGGATATTGGTGGCATAGTGGGATGAAGCGGCCCGGACCAACCTTTCATGTCATCGCACATGATACTGGTACCACGACTGACATGCAACTAGTTTTGCATAAGTGGCTGGCGGGTGTCTGTCTCTCCTACTATAGTCAATATCTAATTTACAACGAGTTGCTAATAACTTGGTTATCCTTGTTGTGGTTCCATGTTCATAGGTAAGACCGGTTCTATCTCCGAAAGCCCTAAGCCACGTAAAACTTGCAATGGATAAATTAGAGGCGTCTAGTTTAGATCGTTGCTGGGCCAGTGTCATGATATGGTAATGTTGTAAGTAGATATATGATAGATACTCTTACAACACACTTAAACATGTAAGTTCCATAGACCTTGGACTTACACACAAAGGAATGATAGAAATCATACCACGATGCATATGGTAGAGATCAAATGCATGGACCATATCATCCCACTTTACACATTAGATATTTGCATCTTATATTGCTAGTTTGGTGTTTTTAGTAGAATTGTAAGATGATCCCTCATTTAAATATCAAGATAAAATGTCGTCTTCCTTAAGTATGCACCATTCTATGGATCATGTTTTGAGACATCACGTGATGATCGGGTGTACTCGACTCTACGCTTTCTTACAACATGTGTAAGACAGTTTTACACACGCGAACACTAAGGTTCTTACTTGGCGAGCCTAGCATGTACAGACATGGCCTCGGAACATGGACCTAAAGATTAAGCATGAGTCATATAGTTGATGTGATGCCCATATTGATGCTCTCCTTTGAAGCTACACCGACTCACGTGATGATCGGACTTGGTGTAGTGGATTTGGTTCATGTAATCACCAAAAAGGCACGAGGGATGTCGTTTTTGAGTGGGAGTTCATTTCTAATTTGGATTAGTCGAACTCAATTTGTCATAAACTAAATCGAAGTGAATTTGCATAATTTGTTGTAGTCATTGGCGTCTGTTCACTGCCTTATGCTTAGTTTTAATTAAGATAATAGAACTATAGAAATCTGGATATTTACTTTACGAACTGGTATCGTATTGTTTTGAATGTCAATTTAAGGTTTAGAAGTCCTATTGCAAACTTTTAGCAAAATCTATTTACTCCATGAAGTTTAATAAGTAGTATTAAATCAAGAGTAAGAATTCCAATGTTAGTATCTAAAGTATCATGTTTGCCTCCATGATTATTGATATTCAAAATTTGTTTTAATATCAAGATTATCTAGGAGCTGATAAATTGTTTTAGAAACCATCATGTGTGGAAGATATTGTGATATCTGAAACAATATTTTTGGTTGCATTATGATAGAGTATAATTTAGCAAAATACATGTTCTCATATTGTATGAGAATTTGTGAAGGATGGAGATGCTAGGCATCTGGATCTCCCAAAAAGGTTTTGGGAACTAACATTATACTCGGGATTCTTCCTTATAGGCTATAGTAGCTTGATCATGAAAGTTGTCATGATAAGGATGAATAGAAGATATAGGTAAAATGTTTACTACACTAATAGATTACTAAAGAATGGATTTTTGAAAGAACACCAAACATTTGATGATGGTGATCCACTTCAAAGTGCAAGCGCAAAGGTATTAGTATTTGACTATATACACTTTGTACTATGTGTCATGTGAATGACACCAGTATTGATGTTGATATATTCTTTTAAAAGAAAACGAATTGTTGAAAGAGAATCTATAAAATATTTGGCAGAAAAGAAAAGGTTGGAGATGTCCAACTTAGGTATATAGAAGATATACATGTTATGGTTGTATTCCTTGCTTGTTAAACAATGTGGTTCTGAGGTATTGGATACCGGTATTGGATACTGAATTGGTTGGTGTGAAGTGTCATACAGAACAACACAATTCATGAACTGCAACGGCCTAAGTAACTGGCAAAAGAATAAGTGATGATGTTCATGGAAAACAAATAAAGTGTTATTGTGTTGTCATCAAACCTAGCCTTCAAGATTTGTTTTAATAATTCTTATTTTGTTCCGGTAATACGATAACAATGGTTGTTCAAATAATTACCGTATTCCATAAAGGATGGATGAACTTCTACTAGTCTAGTTGGAGAAATCACATCCATAAACATTATTGCTAAAATGCCGTAAGAAAAATGATTGGAAGATCACTTATGAAGTGACATCGTTGTTTGAATTATATTGGAAAGTAAACATGAAGAAACTCCATGCTAATGGATTTTTGGAGTCTTTTAATTTTGATCAATTGACGCTTGTGAAACTTTCCTCGAGATAATTGAAACTCCATTCATAGGCCAAAGAGGAAAGGATGACTAACTTATTGGATATTATGCATGTTGATGTATATAGTCCATTATGTGTAGCCATATGCGATGGATCTTTTTGCTTCATATGCTTTCTCTAGAAATTTAAGTGAATATATCTATATATTTACTTAATAAGGAAGAAGTATGAAACATTTGAAAATTGTTCAAACACTTTCAAGATGAAGTGAAAAATCATTGTAAACAGAAAAATAAAAGATTTTATGATTTGATCATAAAGGAAGTTCGAGTTACAGGTTTAGCAAAATACCTAAGATTTTAGGAATTGTTCCACAAATTTGCATTTCTTGATAAACCACAGGAGTATGGTATGTTCGAGAGATCTAATCAAACCTTGTTTAACATGGTAAGATCAAAGGTGTCATTTATAAAACTGCCATTATGTTTTAAGGATTAAAGCTTTAGAGACTACCGCTTTTACACTGAAAAGAGCTCCATCGTGATCCGTTGAAATGACACCATTTGAGTTATGGTTTGGGATAAAACCCTAATTGTCTTTTCTTAAATTTTGGTATGCTATGCATATGTAAAATGTTTACAACCAAAGTCGGATAAGCACGTCTTTGTAGGTTATCCCAAAGAATTTGTTGGGAATTTCTCCATTACACCGAGGACAAAAGAGTTTGTCGCTTGGAACATCAAGTTTCTTGAGAAGGAATTTTTCGTGAAAAGTTAAGTGGGAGGACAATAGAACTTTGATAAGGTTGTTGAACCTTAGCTATATGTGCTAAGTAGCGCAGCGCCGGAAACTCTCCCGGTGGCGGCCACAATGCTCATGGCTCCCGTGATTACAAAGGGTGTGATCTTGGAGATTAGAGTTCCTATTGAACCATGTGGGTCGGTAAGAATCAAATAGTAAGATTTGAAACAGAAGTCGTTATTTTTTTGACAATGATGAACCGACTGCATGCAAATAAGCCATGATGGGCCCTGACTCCATAAAATGACTAGAAGTCATAGAATCCGTGATAGTATCCATACACGAGAAATCAAGTTTCTGAACTTGGAAGACCCTCCGGAAAGGCGTGAAGCCTATCGGTCATGTTTGGATCTATAAATAAATAGACATGGATGTTTAACATCTGTGAGATAGTCGACATGTCGGAAAGAAGTTTACGGCAATGTTCAAGGAGTTGACTATGACAAGATTTGATCTTTCATAGCGATATTTAGTCTTGACGGATTAATGTAGCAACCACTGCATATAATCTGGTATATGGTAGTTGAATAAACAAAACAAGGTTCTTCTAATAGAATGGTTACCTAGGACGTGTACATGACACGGTCCGAAGGGTTTTGTTAATTCAAAGGGTGCTAAAAGGGCATGCAAACTTCAATAGTTGAAGTGAGCATAGCGGAGTTGGAATCTTCACCATGATGAAAATATTAAAGGAGTTTAATATCATCGAAGATGATGAAGATGCTTGCATTTGCAAGAAATTAAGTGGGAGAGCTGAGACAAATTTCCAATACATTATGCAGAGTACATATTGTTGATTGGAAATGATGTATCTTTTATTGACACAAGTTAAGAATTTCATTAAAATAGGATTTCGATGAAAGACTTAGGCAAAACCGGAATATTTGGCATCAATATGGTTATGCCAGACGTACATATATGAGATATTGAAAGAGTTCAATATGGAAACAACAAGAAAGGTTCCTGCTGCATGGAAAGGATTGTATCAAGATTCAAGTGTTTCAACACTTGGTGAGTAAAATCACATGAATATTTTGATCGATTATACCGTGATATGTATATATCCAAATATGTCCTATGTTGTAATTGTTATGAGCACATACCAGAATGATTCATAAGATGATCATTGGACGATAGTAAAGATATTCTTATGATCTTTGGAAGAACTAACAATATATCATGTATAAGTGACAGATAGTTAAAGGTGGTTCATTGTAAAGTGTTACATTGATACTAGTTTTGTCACAAGATTCAAATTAAATTTATCTCAATTTAGACTATGGGTGGCATAATGTAATGGAAAGGATGTTCCATGATGGATTTGGATAAGTTCCAAAGTTGAAACATTGTGACGGATACTACAACAAAAGGCTAAGTATATGACTACTATAGTAGTAGCAAAGGAGGGCATTTGTGTTAAGAAGTTTGTTATCAAACTAGGTGTGGTTCAAAGTGGGCTAATACTATGAAGATATATTGTATGACAATAATATCAACATATTTTAACCCGAACAAACTAAAGGTCTTACCAAAGGACCAAATTTATACAATGCCATCTCATTTGAGAATGAGTGATGCGTAGAGACGCAAAGACATGCAAATACACACGGACCTGAAAGTGCCAGATCTGGAGATTATGTTAACCACTAGCAAACGCGTATATTCAACACCTAGGTGTTATATATACAAGTTTACAAACTAGATTATTGACTCTAGTGCAAGTAGAAGACTGAAGGGAATATGCCCGAGAGGCAATAATAAAGTGGTTATTATCTTATTCCATGGTTATGATAAATGTTTATTTTGCATGCTATAATTGTATTAATTGGAAACGTTAATACATGTGTGTTTAATAAACAAAATACAAAGTTCCTAGTAATGCCTCTCATATAAACTAGCTCGTTGATTAACAAGATGATCACGATTTCCTGACCATGGACATTCGATGTTGTTAATAACGAGGTCACAACATTGGTGGAATGATGTGATGAAAATTCATCCGAAGTATAGCATTACCATCAAAGTCATTATGTTTATATTGCTATAACATCATACGAAGTAATCTTAGTCCTTAGACCATGAGATCATGTTAATCACTAACACCGGAAGAATACCTTGGTAGCATCAAACGTCACACCGTAACAGGGTGACTATAAAGGTGGGTTCAGTGCTACGCAGGTGTTATGTTGAGGCTCATGGATCAAGAGTGGGATTTTTCCATCCCGATGACGGATAGATATACTTTGGGCCCTCTCGGTGATATCACATTAAGATAGCTTGCAAGTAAGTGATGTGATCACTAGAATTTTATATCAAGGGAACGAGAAAAGAGTGCATGTCGGTAACAAGATCAAACTAGGTATTTGGATGCCAATGATCGAATGTAATATATCGCGAGACAAAGAGATTTAGTTACGACGTTAAAGGTTCACACGATCACAAGAGTCATCGTTGAATATGTGGGAGTCAGTACGGATCTCTAGGTCCCGCTGCTGATTATTGATCGGAGAGGGGACTCGATCATGTCTGCATTATTCGCGAACCGTAGGGTGACACACTTAAGGGATACTGACACCATTTGGAGCAAAATGTTTCAGATAAAGATGTAAGAAACCGCTGCAATCATTTCGATGGAAACCGGAATTATTTCGGGTGAAATTGTTGAAACTAGTTCTGCATGTGATATTGAAATGTTGCACGGGGTTTTATGTGAATTTTTGTTAATTAATGTAATTAACAAAATTCTGAATAAAATAAATAAAATAGTTTTATTGAATGAGAGCTTGCATTAAATTTGGTGGAAATTAAGGCATGTGTGAGTGGAATTTTGAGTGGGGGCTTTTTATGGGAGTGGGAGCTCCACCCACATGAATGTGGAAGAGGTGGGGGCACCACCATGGCTGCCACGCCATGGCCCTTGCATGCCCCCCTCTTCCCTATAAAAGGCCCCCCTCTCCTCCTCACAACACACACCTCCTCGTGAAGGATCTCTCTCCCCCTCTAGTTATTCCCCACGGTCTTGGATTAGAGAGATATATGTTCCCGGTGGCTTTATCTGGAAAGGAGTTGCTGCTTCCGCTGCTTTGCTGGAGCGAGGGATGGAGGTTGTCGGGGTAACGGACGTGTGTGCGATCACAGATGCACCGCTGCTTTACGGTGCTGGACTTGGTGGTGTTGGACTTGCTGGAGCTGGATCTGATGGACGTGCTGGACCCGGACCTGCTGGACTTCATCACGATCTTGAGACCGGCAAGTGTATGAATACATCATCCATGAGTTCCAACTTGTTAATAAAGCTTTGTTGTCTTTGAGGGTAAGTTCTCTATGGATGTATATCCACCCATTGCTTGTATCTAGTAGATAGATCTTGGCGTATAGTTCCCATTGTAGGAATTTTTTTGTTTTCTATGCTGCGATCCCAACAACAATCCATGTGGTAGTCTCCGGTCTAATTTTATCACTTAAAGAAGTATTAGGGAAGTTGTGTTTCTTCGTGTTTACTTTGATCTGCATTCAATAAGAATCCAAATAAACCAGAGCTAATTTTCAGCAGAATAAATATGAGAGAGACTGAAACTAAATGTAGCTATTGCAACCTGAAATGGGTGTCCACCCCGCATTGGAGATGCATGTAAACTCCATTTACACACATTACTTTCCCTACAATGCACCCTAAATCTCTTTTGGTCGCTCTTTTCAATGATAAATTCGAACCCAACTCTAATTGCATAGGTTGCAACTACATATCTGCAGTCCTCCACATTCTCAAAGACAGTCTCCTCATCAATTGTAGGATTGTCCTTGTCAAAGTGTATCACTGGCATGTCCTCGTCTTCGTCATCGTATCTACATCCCATTTCCACATCTTCACATTCCTCTTCCTCATCAGTCCCATAGTCAGGCTCAAAGTTCGAATCAACCAAATATTCCCTACTCTCCATCTTATCAAGGTCAACAGCCACGTCTGGATATGCTTTCTCATCATCATCCGCACCGCCACACATTTTAGTGTCTTCATGCTCGCTTGACAAAGCATCATGCTCAAGGACAAGCTATACAGACATCCTGCGGTTACCAACACATATCCTTACCATCACCATGGGACTAGAAACGCTAATTGGAATATGCAGAAAAGTAATCACAGTTCTTACCCTTCAATGGGGATGTATGGCACCTTCTCCGGGCTCCATACCTCAAAAGCTCTGCACCCCGCTTCCTCTTCCCCAATTTCGTTCTCCTTCGTGCTCTCTAGACTTGATGGAGATTCCGTGCTCTCCAGCCGTGCAGGACCCATATCCGTGTTCTCAAGCCGCACAGGATCCATCTCCGAGCGGGATCCAGATCACCAGCGTCGTTGGGTGCTTAACCCAACTGCCGACTCTCGGTTTTCGTTTCCAGACACGCATGCACGGGTGATGACGACAAGGAGACATGGCAGGGAGGGGAGGGGACATGAGGGGATGGCAGGGAGGGGAGGGCAGGAGGATGATGGCCCAAGGGGAGGACGAGAGCAGTGCACAACCGAACGGAGTGGCAGTGGCAGGAACAGAGGAGCGGAGCGGAGCTGGTTGCAACAAAACATGGAAAATTGCACAATAATGTGTTGGTGGGCGTCACTAGTCCTCGAACCTGGGAGGAGGCGGGCCCACCAATCAGAAAACATGCCATGTCATCATCCCCTATTTTTGATGCGCTTTAAAAAACAAAACATGCCACGTCGTCATCCCCTGTTTCTGATGGTGTTGCTACAATTCGATGGTACATAGTGGCATAGAAATAATATCGTATAAACATAAGGGCACTTTCATCCACATTTCTAAAATGGAACCCGGTGTCCTACCTGTCCTGGTACATTGCCCGATGATGTCAATAGCCACGACCGATCTTTTTAATACGTTCGCACTCTTATGCTGAGAAGGGAAATAAAGATTGAGCGGTTAATGGAACGAGTGTCATATTATTACCCTCTCAGAAAATGGGAGGTGATTATTTTCACGCATGCCCGGAGTCCAAACCTACTCTCAGTCTGTCACTCCCCTTCTCCGACAAACCACAGTTAACATGGCCCCGCCTAAGTAGCCGCCGCCGTGACAGCCACCGAAACAGGGGTATTTAGCCCCTCTAAGGAAGGCCATGAAGCTCTACTTCAAGGCCAGTCTCCCATTGCCCTACCAGGCGGATGATTTTGCTAAATGTGCCGAATTGGCTGTGGCGGCAGCGCTGGCGTCATCTATGCCGGATGCGGCGAGCAGGGCCAAGAGAGCGCTGTGGAGAAATCGCGCGGCGGCATTACGGCATGCTCTAGGCAGGGGGAACAAGGTATGTATCAAATATTTCATGAGAGCATGCCACCAAGGGTACACACCCTCGAATAGGGAAGCGCCAAGCTCTAGGAACTCTAGCGTCCACGCTTTGGCGCGGGCTACCTTATCGTAGTGGGGAAGGCTGGGAACATGTCGTCTGTGGCAAAGACAATCCATCCAACGCACCATCGGAGGCCGTACCACGGCGGCGACCAAGAGTCTACACTCAGCATCGGAGGCCGTACCACGGAAAGCAATAGATCAGATTGGGTTAAATGATCAAAGATCTTATGTCCTCTCAAGGAAATTGGCCAGCCAACTTTTATGGTGGAGATCTCTAGTTTCTTCAGTGTAGAATAGTTAAGTTTAGACTGAAGAAATGGCTTTTGTAGATGAAATGCTGACGCATTGTTCTATAAACTAGTAGGAAGTTTAGCCCACTTTTGTGCAGATATAAGACCCTTTTGTATGGAAGTACTACTATTGTAAACAAATACTATCAAGTATCTATTTCCTTCAATTACTACTCGTGGTTAAATTTCAGTTAACTGTCATTTTTTTATCCCATACAGATAACATTCAAACGACAGTTTATGTACAGATTTTGGGCCCGCTGTCTATGATGTAAACCATTTTTCATTGAGGAAGACTAGTGGGAGCGCACTCTTCAAGAAGCGCACGTTTTGGCTGCAGCGTGCATGTTTCCGGCCGCTCGACAGTGCGCGTATTTCCGGCCGCACGGCAGCCCGACACGTGGCATGTGGAAGTTCACCCGTGCGTATTTCCGGCCGCTCGGCAGTGCATGTATTTCTAGCCACACGACAGTGCGTGTATTTCTGGCTACACGGCAGCCCGTCACATGGGTAGCTGCTCAAGCAGTGCACGCAACGAAAGGCAGTTTCCACGCAGTGCAATAAGGTAGTGCACGAGCGGTGCAACTCATTTACTATCGACCAAAAGCAGTGCATCGCAGTACAATAAGGGAATACATGGACTATGCACTCGAAGAACATAACGCAGTGCACTGCGACCTTAGGCAGTGCAATGCAGTACAACAAGGCAGTGCATGGACGGTGCGCTGCTTGGACAGTGCGTAGTACACTGCCAGGACACCGCGTAGTGCACTGCGAACTAAGGTAGTGCAACACAGAACAACAAGGTAGTGCATGGATGGTGCACTGCCCGGACAGTGTATAGTACACTGCCTGGATACCGCGCAGTGCACTGCGAACTAAGCCAGTGCAACATAGAACAACAAGGCAGTGCATGGTCTACGCACTGCCTGGACAGTGTGTAGTACACTGCCTAGACACCGCGGAGTGCACTCCGAACTAAGGCAGTGCAACACAGAACAATAAGGCATTGCATGGATGGTGCACTGCCTAGATAGTGCATAGTACACTGCCTGGACACCGTGCCGTGCATTGCAACCGAAGGCACCGTGTACTAGACCAAAAGGCAGTGCAACCTACGCATCAAAGGAAGTACGAGAAAAAAGTTCGTTGAAACATATCAACAATGGATCTAATTTTGAAGATCTGGACGTGACTAGCAAGGCTATGAAAACGGATATCGATTTGGACACTCCATTTGAAAGATATCATAGTTTTCATGTTCAAATCTACAAAAATAAAAGGAAAAAGTACCCGTGACCCTCTCCGCATCCACCACGTGTCGCACGGGAGAAGGCTGGTACAACGTGTGAGGCACTCCGCGCCCTCCACGTGCAGGCAGCAGCAATGACGCGGTGCAACCTCCCAGGAGCGCGCCCTTTTTCTAGCCTTTTCGTTTTTCATTTGTCTTGTGCTATCTGCAAAATGGTCCTGCAGTTCAACGTGTTACAAAACCAGTAGATAGTGTTATAAGGATCATCAGGTAATCTTCGTTTAAAACAAGAATCAATTATTGTCTTCCGGATCACTCATCATTTGGCACAATAATCTAGCTACCTTGTACTTGAAGAGGAGATGGACTACATTTTCATGGCATCCACATAATTGACATTGCTCATTGCCAGTCCACCCTCTTTTCATGAGGTTGTCCTTGGTTATTCACAGAAATTATAAAGCATGGTGTTCAACACAGATGCATTAGACACACATACTTCAAATTCATTACCCACACTTACTACATCGATTCAAACTATTACATATTTTAAGTCGATGCTAACTTCATTCTATGCTCTCCATATTACAAATTCATTAGCCACACATACTACAACAATTCACTAGAGCTCTGTCTTCACTCGAGCCATGCCATCTAAAAGAAATAGAAATATTGCAACGCCATACGGCAAGATCCAAATATCCTAGATAGAGATAATAGTGTAGGATAGCTCCTCATACATCAATCAACAAAGTATCAAGCAGAAGCGGGAAACAAGATCCGAGTACGGACAAGAAGCAAATCGGCATAAGATGCCACATAAATAAGCACATCCCGCCCACAGATCTCGCGGATCCCCATCCCCTGAATCTCTACACTGAGTGATCGTTGCCAACAGCATCTGTCTCCTCCACCCAGTATCCATCTTGCGAATACACCTGTTCATCTGAATCAATCAATTTATCGTGTGAGACCCTAGGGGTACTCAGCAAGTCTTTATGCCTCTAAAGGGGACATAACCTGGGGTGACGCGATTGCAGCAAAAGATAATAACTAACAAGTCTATAAATACTCGCTAACCATCCACCTAACCAAAAATAGACGGATGTCCGTTAATTAGAAACAACAGTTATAACAGTATAAAGTAACAGATCCATCCCCTTTCTCGCTTACCAACGAGAAAGCGGACGAACAACCCATCCGTTGGCAGTTTTATTAACCATTCCATGAGTATTACACTATTTACTAGTCCGGTATTTAGTCAATTGAAAGCGGTACTTTAGTTATACTTGTCTATGATCGAGAAACTGTGCTCCAAGTTGTCCATAACCGCGGACACGGCTTTCAGAAAGATTTACCCTGCAGGGGTGCACAAATAGCAACACACACACGATCGACCTCGGAAAAACCAAATCAAAACCCAACGAGGCTTTCACGACAAAGTTTTCACAGGATTCATAAAATATTTCAGGGGGCCACCCCACTAAGCTACCCGCAAAGAAGTTGGCCGGCTCCGGAACGGACCCAGGGTTTGTGTGGACGGGGGTAAACGACTGGGAACCCGAAAGTGTGACTGGGCTTGTCAATACAGCGAAAACGTGTCACGATCCAAAACAGTACAGGTGCTCCACGCATAATCTTAAATAAAGCATTAAAACATGGCATAAGTACGGGATACTAATAAAACCCCAAACTACTTGTGGCCCCAAGAAATAAAGTGCTAATAAGGCCCATGCAAAGGGGGATTCATAGAGTCTCCCGTATGTGGATAGTGCGAATAGTCAAGGAACATGAATCAAGTACTCGAGGTCCTACGGGACACAAGTGAGCATGAAAAACCAAATAGTAGATATTGCTCACCGGTGCCTCTTTCCTTAGTTATCCCATTACTACTCAGGTTAAGTTGTTTAGGTACCTCGTTATCCTTCAGACACTCACATACCCTACACATGTTGTTCTATGACTCGCATGGCTCAAACAACTCCTGTAGTAATGGCTCATGGGATGGAGGAACATGCTCGGTGGGGTTTAAAAGTAAAGGCTATGCAGTACTTGGGATTCAATTTAATGCAATCGTGACTCAATGATGCAAGAATAAGATAGAGGCAATAGTTACTATATGTATGCAAGCATGTGGTAGTGCTTTCCTGCCAGCTCAGTTGAAGCGAGAGACGGATCTGGGTAGTACTCCTAGGATTCCTGATATTTCCCCTACTCGGCGTCTATTCGAAAGAAGAACCAAACAAACAAGGGCCAACATAAATAAAGTGCACAAGCATATAAATAAAATGCGTCAAGCAAACAAGAATGCCATGATGAATGATGCACAATTTACATGGCAATAATGTAGCATGGCATGGGTGAGGTGTGGGGTACAAGAATAAAGCATTTATTAAGTTTTAGTCATGTTTTGCTCCCATATAATTTGTTGTCCACTTAATATTTATATGATGCATGCTACAATTCAGAACATGGAATGCATAAACAGAACGGGCTCGTCGCGCTGATCGATTTAGACATATTATTTGTCAAAATTGGAGTTATAGAATTAAAGTTATTAATTAATTAAGAAAAGGTCATTTTATTGCAATTAAACAATTCCGAAAATTTAAATTAGTCAAACATTATTTTGGATGGCAGATTTGATATCCTCACATTTTTCTGATTCAAAAACATATATTATTTGTATTATTTGGATTTATTAATTAAAAGTTATTATTTTTCTGGATTTAAAATCATTTAAACAAATTCTGGAAAAGATTTTTATTTTGAAAAAGTCGCTGGAACTTTTGTTACATAGGAAGAGATAGCCGCAGTCACAGACGGGTGGACCCGACGCTGACGCATCGCTGTGCTTGCGGTAAATGGCGCAGCGGCTTTCTCACCGTTGCCGAAGCTAGCCACTTAGACAGATGAGTGGGACCAGCGTATCGCGGGACCACCACACATGTGCACCAGCAGGGGTTGGACATGTGGGCGAGCCGGGTCCGCGCGGAGGGAAAAACGGCGGAGTCCGGGTGCTTTTTTGTAAAACGGCGCGGCGGCTGACCGGTGGGGCTCAGAGGACCGCGGGTGGAGGCAGGAAAAAGTCCAGGGGCTTATGCGCAAAACTCTCCGCGAGGCTGATGAAACTGAAGAAAAAGGTCTATGAAAAACAGCAGCTGGACCCAATTTCGGAGGATGATGGCGACGAATCCAGCGACAATTTGGATATGATGTAAAAACGAAAAATGTAGATCACCCTTCGCTCTACAATGTTCATGTACAAGGTTTCTCAAACGGAGGTCTACAACGGTCGGTATCTTGCAAGGAACAGAGGCAGAAAAACACTTTCGTCGTGGACCGTTTTTGTCAGCGAACGCCTGAGCTGCAGCGATCTTGCGAGGGCGATCTCTTTCGCGTCTCTTAACCGATCTGACCGTGGCCTAGCTCGTTCGAAAGAGGGGAGGTTGATCTATGGGTTTGGTTCAGAGTGCAACGTCGGCGGGGCACTCTGGCGGTCGGGATTCGATGAAAAACCTGAGGCTGCGGGGGGAGCATCGCTGCTGCTGCTGCTGCTAGGCTTGTTGTGCAACTGCTGTGCGCGTGCGCGGCGTGGCATCGGCCCGTGCTGGCTAGCAGGGGGAAGCGAGACAGGGAAGAGAGGGAGGGGAAGCTCACCGAGAAGTGGTCGCGAGGTGGTGATAGCCGGGCTGGGCGAAGAGCAGGACAGAGACGAGGAAATGGTGTCCGCGGCGGCGGTGCGCGGCGACAGAGACGGTGGCAAGCACGCGAGCTGCTCCTCCTCGCGTCCAAGCTTGCAGGTACTCGAGCAGGGCTTGAGCAGGTCCAGGGCGAGGTTCACCGGCGACAGTCGGTGGCTCGTGGCGGCGGCGGCATGGGCATGACAGCGGCGATGGGGTTTTGGCGATATGGGGTTGGGAGCTTCTTGTGGAGGAAGGAGGAGGTGGAAGGGAGAGATGCCGATCCAGATGGTGGAGGGGGTAGTTGAGGGGATGAGGCTGGCAGGCTGCCTCTGATTTTTCTTTATGCTGAGAGAGAGGAGAGCGAGCACGGCAGCGACGAGGCAGGTGATGACGTGCTACTCAAGGGAGGGAGAAAAACAGGCGAGTGAAGCTGGCTCAGAACGTCTCGGCTGATCGAGCCGGACCAGGAGAGGAGGAAACAGACTAGGAGGAAAGGGCCGGGGTGTGGACAGGTTGGTCCTGGGAGGAACGGCGCCAGGGGAAAACCCCCTCGGTAGGATAGGTTTAGGAAAAGATAGAAAGAAGAGACAGAGAGAGTGGTGTAGGGAATTAGGTCTAGCTTAGTGTTTTGGGTTAGAGAGAGAGAGAGAGGGTTCGGCCAAGCTAGGAAAAAGAAAAGAGGGTTTATATGTAGGTTTCTTTCTTTTCTTTATCGTTTGATTTTATTAGAATAGATCCATCCAAAAGCCATTTGAAAAACCACAAGAATTCAAAAGAAAGAAGAAGAGGGAAAATGCTTGGCTACATGTGCTATGCATGCATGTGTGATGTAGATTGTGAAAACACACTCGATAACACTAGCAATGGATTTGTGCAAGCATGCATGTATATTTCGAGCCTTCCAAAAGGCCCAAGAAGAAGTTAAGGAGGTGTTCTCTCTTGCTTGGTTGAATAGCCCCATGAAAAGGTTCAAAACAAAACAAGATACTCACAAAACCCCAAAAGGATTCAAACGGAAGAGAGGAAGGGTGCAAGTGTTGCATGGTCCATGCAAAGGCAATAAATACATGCATCAAGTCATATTTTGTGAAAACAAAATATCTAAAAGCATTTTAGCATGCATGCAAACCCACAATTCTAACAAAAAGTATTTATTGGAACCATTCCCTTACTACACATGGTTTACTTTGATTAAAAGCATGTATGAATTGAAGTGGCCATATTCAAACATGACCTTGGCTCAAAATAATACCATATGGTAGGTTGGAAAGAGCACTACTCACATTGCATGCAAGGTGGCTATGTGACTCCCATATCCACATTGTGACAACCACATGGTAACAAGTATGGAAACATGTAGAAATAGAAGTGGATCCATCCCAACCTACATGAGCTAGATAGAATAACCAAAGAAGGGAAAAAGCTCGCATATAGTTTGGATGGTGGAATTATAAGGTGGTGACAAATAAAAGTGGTGGAGTCAAGAAGAGATATGCCCCCACTCAACTTGGGCATGAAGCAATATATCAAGACGCAAATACAATACATTAAGAAGAAAATACAATTAATAATGCATATGAGATAAGAACCAAAAGGAAAAGGATTTGATATCATGCTCAAATGCAAGGTGGCATGATGACATGAGCATGATATAATTATGATGCAACAATTATATGTAGGAAGTAGCATTTTATTATTAGACCATGTAGCATTACAGCTGTTAGACAGATGGGATGCTCCAACTCTCCCCCACTAAACAGGAATCTCGCCCCGAGATTCTAGGAAGAAGAATAAGACATGGAGAGGGTAGGATACTTGGTACGGAGCTCATCCTCGCGTTCCCAAGTGGCTTCATCGACGGAATGGTGCGACCACTGCACCTTGCAGAACTTCATGGACTTGTTGCGAGTCCTTCTTTCTGCGACTTCTAGGATTTTTGTGGGGTGTTCTTGATAAGACAGGTCTGCTTGGAGATTGATGAGCTCATGGTCCACGGTCCTGCCGGGATCCTTGAAGCACTTCTTGAGTTGAGAGATATGGAAAAGATCATGGACCTTGAGTTTTTCTGGAAACTCAAGAGCATAACCAACTTCTCCTCTTCTTCCATGAACTTTGAAAGGACCGATGTATCTAGGAGCCAGCTTCCCTTTGATACCAAAACGGTGCGTGCCTCTCATGGGAGTGACACGAAGGTAAACGAGATCGCCAGGGACATACTCCATGTCCGTGTGCTTTCTATCATAGTTGCTCTTCTAGCGACTTTGGGCAACCTTCAAGTTTTCGAGAATGATGTGAACCTTCTCCTCCACTTGAGTTACAATGTCGGGGCCAAACAATGTTCTTTCACCTGCGCCCGACCAACCAATCAGAGTTCTGCATTTGCGGCCATAGAGAACCTCAAATGGTGCCATCTTTAGACATTTCTAGAAGCTGTTGTTGTAAGAGAATTCAGCATAAGCAAGGCATTCTTCCCACTTCATGCCGAAAGAGATGACGCAAGCACGGAGCATATCTTCTAGAATCTGATTGATCCTTTCAACTTGTCCTTGCGACTGAGGATGGTAAGCTGTGCTGAAGTTCAACTTTGTTCCCAAAGCATTTTGGAAACTTCCCCAGAACTTGGAAGTGAAGATGCTTCCACGGTCTGAACTGATCTCAAGAGGAACCCCATACAGAGAGACAATTCTGTTAATATAGAGCTCAACCAACTGAATTGTAGAAAAATTGTTTCCTTGACGAGAAAGAAGTGAGCCACTTTAAAAGCCTGTCGATGACAACAAAGATTGCATTGTTGCCCTTCTGCGACCTTGGAAAACTAGTTATGAAGTCCATCTCTACTTTCTCCCATTTCCATTCCGGAGGCTTCAATGGTTGTAGAAGACCGGAAGGTTTGTGATGAATAGCTTTAACTCGGTGGCAGACGTCACACTTCGAGACATACTTGGCACAATATCGTTTCAACCCAGGCCACCAATATTGTATTTTCAAGTCCATGTACATCTTAGTGCTGCCAGGGTGGATAGAAAGAACAGATTCATGAGCTTCTTTGAGAACTTGCTCCCTCAAACCCGGATACTTCAGAACAAACATCCGGTGCTTAAAGAATAGAGTGCCTTGGTCGTCAAGGTGGAAAGGTTCATACTTCGGAAGCTGAATCTTGGAGATGATGTTTTTAGTGTAAGGATCACCAAGTTGAATGGAGCGAACTTTTTCTTCCAAGAGAGGGGTTGCCAGAAGGTTCAGAAGATACCCTTGATCCATAATTTCAAGGTTGAGCTGACGGAATTCCTCGCACAAGAGAGGCTGATGTTCTTCCACCATGAGGTTGTTGACATAAGCTTTTCGGCTGAGAGCATCGTCCATCACATTAGCTTTGCTAGGAGTGTAGTTGATGGTCAGATCGAAATCATTAATTGCTTCAATCCACCTCCTCTGACGAAGGTTGAGATCAGGTTGTGTGAAGATATACTTCAGACTCTTGTGATCAGAGAAGATCCCACAACGGTTGCCAAGCAAGTAGTGCCTCCATACTTTCAAAGCAAATACAACTGCCGCGAGTTCGAGGTCATGTGTAGGATAATTGATCTTTTGCGTCTTCAACTGTCGAGAGGCATAAGCAACAACTTGTTTTTCTTGCATAAGGACTGCACCCAATCCTTGCAAGGAGGCGTCACAGAATATCTGGAAAGGCTTTGATGTATCTGGAGGAATCAATACTGGTGTGGAAGTGAGCTTCTCTTTGAGTGTTTCAAAGCTTGCTTGACATGTTGGAGACCAAAGGTATTTCTTGTCTTTCTTGAGGAGATCGGTAAGAGGCTTCGCAATCTTTGAGAAATTCTGAATGAAGCGACGACAGTAACTAGCCAATCCAAGGAAACTCGGGACTTCTTTGACATTTTTGGGTGGAAACCACTCAACAATTGTCCAAACAGTTTCTGGGTTGACGGCAATGCCCTTGGCAGAGATGATGTGACCAAGATAGGTGACTTTAGGCAGCCAGAACTCACACTTGGAGAACTTTGCATACAGGCGGTTCTCACGCAGCTTGTTTAGGACACACCGAAGGTGTTCTTCATGTTCTTCCTTTGACTTAGAATAGACTAGAATGTCATCCAGATAGACCACGACAAACTTATCAAGATACTCCATGAAAACCGAGTTCATAAGCCTCGAGAAGGTGGCAGGTGCGTTGGTGAGACCGAAAGACATGACCATGTACCCATACAGGCCATAGCGGGTGGTGAAAGCTGTTTTTGGAACATCTTCTTTGCGAATCTTGATTTGATGATATCCACTTCTCAAATCAAGTTTAGAGAATACCACAGATCCAGCTAGCTGATCGAAGAGATCATTAATCCGTGGAAGGGGATATTTATTCTTGATGGTTTTAGCATTGAGAGCCCGATAGTCAACACAAAGTCTATCAGTCTTGTCTCGCTTCTTCACAAAGATGGTTGGGCTACCCCAAGAAGAAGTACTGTGCTGAATGAAACCCAACTTCTCTTGTTCATCAAGCTGACATTTGAGTTCAGCCAATTCAGCAGGACCCATTTTATAAGGCCGCTTGGAGATAGGAGCGGTACCAGGTTCAAGCTTAATCACAAAATCGACCTCTCGGTCAGGAGGCATACCTGGTAGCTCTTCAGGAAAAACAACTGGAAACTCACGGACCACCGGAACACTCTGAATAGCATCCATAGCATCATCATTCAGAGCCGCCAATGAGAAAAGATGAATTGCAGGAGTCAGACTTGGAGAATAGACTATATGGCCTTCAGGAATTTTCAGAGAAACCGAGCGTTCGGCACAATCAATCACAGCTACATTTGCTGTCAACCAATCCATACCCAAGATAACATCAATGTCAGAATTGCCCAAAATAATTAAGGAAGCCGGGAACGAAGAGCCACCAATCTCAATTTGATTGCCATGGCTGATATGAGCAGCCCTCATGTTTGACCTAGGAGATTGTACCACGAGACGATGTAATAGAGGACCCATAGCCAGATCATGCTTATGTGCAAACTTGTGAGAAACAAAAGAATGCGAAGCACCAGAATCAAACAAAATTCGTGCAGGGACTGAGTTAACGGGAAGCGTACCCATCACAACTCACAGGTGCATGCTCAGCTTGAGCGACATTGACACAGTTGGCACGAGAAACAGTGGACCCGGGCTTGGTGTTGATGTTGAGAGCCCGAGGTGGAGGTGCACGAACCATAGAAGAACTTGCTGCAGGCTTTGGAGGTGGTGGAGGAAGAGCTTTGTTGTTCATGGGACAACTCCAGTGTTGATGCCCAGTGTTTCCACAAGTGTAGCAAGCACCAGGTGGACGTGGAGCAGCGTAGCCAGGGACTCCGCCAGGCGCTCCAGGGTAGTTGTCGTCGCAGTGAAGGAGTTTGGTGGCCTTGCCGCGCAGCTTGAAGGTCTTGGTGTTGCCGGGAGCGACGATGGGGTGTTAGGAACCCACACACGGCACTTAGAAGGAGATGTCATAGCTGAAGAGCTTGCTACGTCATGGCTGTGTTTCTTGGACTCCTCCAACACTTGCCTACTTGCTTCCTCCTGCGGAGCTGTATGTTGGAGTTCCAGAAAAGACCCCGGCCTTGCATGAGTGATTGCATATTTAATAGATGCATTGAGCCCTTGCCTGAACCTCTTTTGCTTCCTCCTGTCATCAGAGATCTCATCGCCACCATACCGAGAAAGATTCATGAAGTTTTTGATATAGGTATTGACATTGTCATTGCCCTGCTTGAGGTTGAGAAACACTTCCTTCATCCTTTCCATGACAATTTCTGACAGATATTGCTCTTTGAAAGACCTAGTGAACTGCTCCCAAGTAGGCTGAAAACCAGAGTGGTTTGCCTCCAGGTAATTCTCCCACCACAGAGCTGCGTCTCCCTTCAGAAGGTGAGTGGCACATTTTACCCATTCTTGCTCAGGAACATCAGCAGTCATCAGCAACCTTGACATCTCACGAAGCCAATCATCAGCATCTAGTGGCTGATCAGACACCTCAAAGTGGCGCGGGTTGAACTTCAAAAAACTCTTGATGTCTCCTTGCTTGGGAGGTAGAGGTAGCAGAACAAACTCATTCCTCCTGACTTTTTCTTCAAAATGATGATGGTTCTGCTGCATTGTTCCCAAGGCATTTGCAATACTTGACAACGCAGCCCCTAGTTCAGGTGGTATGTCCTCCTCATTGCGGCGTGGTGGTGCCATCCTGTGATTGATATAAAACTCAAGTCAGTACCATAATGGAGAATAATAATAATCCAAAATAGTGCCAAAATGGAATTAACCAAGATTAAAGGATACAAATCACTAGGATGATATTAAAATATCAACAAAGTTCAAAGCGCCTAGAAGATATTAAGCAGATCACACATGACTGAACAAGGAGTGTGGTACACAAAACTATCAAAGAAAAAATTTCCGCAAATTTCGGCATTAAAATACCACTATATGTGTAAAACCCTTAACGAATCAAGATTAGTAACTCTACCAATTCAATATACAAGAGCGAATGATAAAAGTAGTGGTATGGTTGCGACTCCATCCCGCACTCAAATCATTACTCCGCACATGAATAAGTAAAACACATATCCCAACTTCCTTCCTTCTTAGGATGAACCTAAAGATCCGCAACTATGGAAACAAACACCCCTAACAAGATAGCGTCGGATAACAAAGATTAAGACGGATCGCGTCGGTATACAACGAATCAGATAGATCGCGTCGGTTTACAAAAGCCTGTCAGTATGGAATGTACCAACAGTTGATAACCAAAAGGCAGATAGCAACAACAAGTTGGATGCAACAAATAGACAAGGAATTCACACACACACACACTCACACAACCTATGGTACTACGGAACCCACAACACGTGAATCCTAGTTTGAATTTTAGAAGAGGATTGAAAACGTTACACTTCCTTACCAGAAAAGGGTGGGTGGGTGGGTAACAAGAAAAATGGAAGCAGTCCTACTCTCGCGTTTTGTTTTTCCCCAGTATACATAACTACCAAAAATATTTGCTAGACTGACACCGACCATTTGGCTGAGACCCTGAAGGGAGGGATGGCTCTGATACCAATTGTAACAACCTCGAGCCCTATGCTCTAAGTTCAAGCCTGGATGGACCAGAAGTGGTTAAAATAGTACAGCAGGGGCCCAGGGGCCACCCACGTGTAGACCCGTCGGCCGTCCTAACCACTTCCAGAACATTGGGACAAGAGCGAGCGCCGTAGGCAATAGGCGAAGAGATCAAATACATACACAAGTGAGTATGTATGGAAGTTACCTTACAACAGTTCTCAGAGCCATACCATCTAAAAGAAATAGAAATATTGCAACGCCATACAGCAAGATCCAAATATCCTAGATAGAGATAATAGTGTAGGATAGCTCCTCATACATCAATCAATAGAGTATCAAGCGGAAGCGGGAAACAAGATCCGAGTACGGACAAGAAGCAAATCGGCATAAGATGCCACATAAATAAGCACATCCCGCCCACAGATCTTGCGGATCCCCGTCCCCGGAATATCTACACCGAGTGATCGTTGCCAACATCATCTGTCTCCTCCACCTAGTATCCATCTTGCGAATACACCTGTTCATCTGAATCAAACAATTTATCGTGTGAGACTCTAGGGGTACTCAGCAAGTCTTTATGCCTCTAAAGGGGACATAACCTGGGGTGACGCGATTGCAGCAAAAGATAATAACTAACAATTAATAATGCATATGAGATAAGAACAAAAAGGAAAAGGATTTGATATCATGCTCAAATGCAAGGTGGCATGATGACATGAACATGATATAATTATGATGCAACAATTATATGTAGGAAGTAGCATTTTATTATTAGACCATGTAGCATTACAGCTGTTAGATAGATGGGATGCTACATAACCACTAGGTTCTCCAAGCCCAATCCCCCCACTAAAACTGTGTGCACCGTCGCGAAACGGTGGTGGTCATGTGCCATCGATCCTTCTAGGCCAACACTGCAGGTGATGAGGACGATTTCTGGCCGCCTCTTCGGGGTCCTGAATTCCATGTACCGATTACAGAACCTCCTCCAGGTGGATGATGACCGGGTGCTTCCAGCAAAGCTGTCGCCCTACCCTGCTTGCAATCTGCACCTCGTACATCTTAGGAATGGCGTCAGGATCTTTCAGCCACGCCTTTACCTTGATGACCCATTTGTCGCTCGGTGGCATGATCTCCACGAGCTCGCTGCCAAGGCTACTAACGACCTGCTTGAGGGCCTCCGGCTACCAAGCATCCAATGGGAGGCCGTCAAAGCTGAGTTTGGAGAAGAAACGAAGCTGCCCCAAGCGATCATCCCACCCAGAGGCGCGATGCCAACACATGAAGCTCATTTTCTCCCCGCAACACTAGAAAGAACGGGAAGAATGCAGAACACGCTCGGTGTCTGAGATGTGCTCAAATCAGACGAAAAAATCGAATGGCGGCACGCATACCTCAATCTTGACCTCATTTCATCTGATGCCAAAACGAAACCTGAAAGCCGACAGAAACTCTGTCGGTGACACGGCGGGACGAATGCCCAGCATGGTGGCCATAAGAGCGTGTTCGTCGAACTGTTGTGCCAGGGCTACCATGCCTAGGGTGCATGGAAGTACGCAACTGCCCGAGGCCGATCGCCAGCCAAGATCGCCCAACCGGAAGTGCTCCACCGTGAGAGAAGGACTAGCCAGAGGCGAGACACTAGTCCGGGGATGCGAAGCTCTGATACGACTAATGATGCGACGGTGACGGCTGCGATCTTCGATTAGGGGCATGGGGGGTTGACCGGACATGGCGGGGACACAAATTAGAGCAAGTGCAAACTCCGATCTGAGACGAGTAGCCGGAGCTGAGAAAATGTTATGGGGATTGGAGCAGGGGAGAAGAGTAGAGCAAAGAAATAGATATGGTCCACGCAGGGGTAAACTAGTCCATGCCTGCAAAAGATAACGGGGAATACTGACAGGGCGGGCCAAGAAGAGTTGACCTACTGACGGTATTTGACTTCAACCGGTTTTCATATGATTCAAACAGCCGTTTGGCTGTTAGATTTGTATTCACCCCCATTTGGCCCCTCTGGACAATTGGCGATTCTACTACGGCCCCTCCGCGAGATTTCAGCCAACTCGGGTACTGGGATGCACTCGCCCAGGAACTTTCAGGCCGCAAACCAACAAACCCTCAAGATTGACACCATCACGCGACTTGGAAAACCCGAGTGCCTACGAGATGTCCAGAAGCTGGCTAGGAGAGTCGCGGCTCTCAGCCGCTTCATCCCCCGACTCGGTAAGAAGGAAATGCCCCTCTACCGCCTGATGCACAAGAACCCCACGTTCCAATGGGACAAAGAAACATACAACACACTCAAAGCTCTCAAGGAAGTGATGCTCACAGCACCACTACTTGTCGTCCCAGTCGACAAAGAGCCAATGCTCGTCTATGTTGTGGCCTCCACTCGAGACGGCAGCATCGTGATGGTCGTCGAGTGACCAGAAGAGGGCAAGGAGCGCCCTGTACAACGCCCGGTCTACTACATCCGCAAGGTCCTAACAGACTCAAGGCAGTGCTACCCACAGTACCACAAGCTGGTGTACGCGCTCTTCAGAGCCCAGCGGCGGCTCCCACACTACTTCCAGGAGAACTCCATCACGGTCGTCTCCTCCGTGCTGCTGCAGGACATCATTTGCAACCGCGAGGCGACTGGGCGAGTCGCCAAGTGGGCCATCAAAATCGCCATCCACAACATCACTTAGGAACCGTGCAAACCGATAAAGTCGCAGGCCATGGCTGATTTCCTCACCGGATGGGAAGAAGCACAACAGCCGGAGAAGCTGCCTATCTCGACTACTGGTCGCTCTACTTCGACGGGTCCAAGAACGTAGACGGCGCGGGGGCTGGGATCGTACTCACCTCCCCCAAAGGCGACAAACTCCGATACGTGCTACACCTTGACTTCACGCCCTGTCCAACAACATGGCCAAATACGAGGCCCTCCTTCACGGCATGCGGGCCGCTAAGGAGATGAACATCAACTGCCTACGGTGCTATGGCGACTCCAACCTCGTCGTTGCACAAGTCGCTGGCACCTGCGACGTCGTTTCCCCACCATGATAGCACATCGCCAAGTCGTGGACCAACTAGGGGGCCACTTTGCCAGATAGTCCGTCGAGTGGATTGATAGGCGCAAAAATGAGGAGGCCGACAAGCTCTCCCGCATCTGATCGGCTCGCTAAACACCACCTATGGGAATCTTCCTCGACATCATCAACAAGCCTTCGGTCTCCCCACCGAAGGAGATTGACGTCGGGATACCTTTGCATCCCGAGCCTGCCCTGGTCGCCATGATCATGGAGCCTAGCGACTAGACCGCGCCATACGTCACCTACCTCGAGCACAAGATCCTTCCCACCGACGAGATAGAGGCGCGAATGATCATGTGCTGCTACAAAGTCTTCATCATCATCAACGACGAGCTCCACAAACGCAGCATGACTGGCGTGTTCCAGCACTATGTACAGCCAGAAGAAGGGCGCAAAATCCTCCAGGACATCCACATCGGTGATTGCGGCAACCACATTGGTGCCTGGTTGCTAGTCGCCAAAGCCATGTGCCATGGCTTCTACTGGCTCACCGCACACGCCGACGCCACAGACATCGTCCAACGATGCGATGGGTGCCAGAAGTACGCTAACCAGATGCACGTCCTCGGTTCGGCCCTCAAGACTATCCCCATTACCTGGCCATTTGCCGTATGGGGCATCGACATGGTGGGTCGGTTCAAAATATCTCCATCAGGCTACACCCACCTCCTGGTCGCCGTCAACAAATTCACCAAGTGGGTCGAGGCGAATCCTATCAAGAAGTGTGACCGCAAGACCTCCACCAAGTTCCTCCACAAGTTAATTTACCTGTGTGGCTACCCGCATAGCACTATCACGGACAACAGGACCAACTTCGCCATGGGTGCCATGGCTGATTTCTGCGAAGAGCATGGTATACGACTCGACATCGCCTCAGTCGCCCACCCGGAGTAGAATGGACAAGCAAAGCGAACCAACCAAACCGTCCTCCATGGCCTCAAGCCACGACTACAGGTTCCCCTCGAGCGAACCCCTGGGTGCTGGGTCGAAGAGCTCCCCTCCCTGCTATGGGGCATTCACTCCTCCGTCAACCGCTCAACAAGGTTCACACCCTTCTTCATGGTGTACAGTGATGAAGCCATCATGTCATCTGACCTAGAACATGACTCGCCTCGGGTCGTCAACTATGTGGAGGCAGATAATGAAATTGCCCGCCAAGACGGGGTCGACCAGCTCGATGAAGCCCGTGACCTAGCTCGCTCGCGCACCGCCATCTACCAATAGGGACTCTGCCACTACCATAGCCACTGAGTCCGGAGCCGCACCTTCCAAGAAGGCAACCTGGTCCTACGACTGATCCAGGACAAGAAGGGCATGCACAAGTTTTCTCCCCCATGGGAGGGGCCATTCGCCATAGGGCGAGTCCTTGGCAACGATGCCTACTACCTTATAGATATACGAGGTGACGGCCAGCTCGACGTCGGGCGGCCGTGGAATGTAAATCTCCTCCACAAGTTCTATAGATAGAACTAAAACTTGTACCAAGTTGTCATATGATGAAATAAAATCAGATTGCACAAATTGTGTCTACTTGCCATCTCCTTGTGCCAATCGCACTCGTACACTTATCAATACCCTACCCACAGAAGTCAACCCTTGGTCGGCGACCGGCTCGGTTAAGTAGTGTAGCCCAAGGGCACCGAAAATATTCGGGTCTTGCGTCGTCCACAAAAACGCCACCCCGGAGCCACCATCGGATTTGCCTCCCTCGATTGGCCTGTCGGGCCAAGGCAACCGAACACGCTTCCCACAAAAAAACAAGTCTTCCCCATCCTCGCGCACGGCGACTCGAGAGGTCAAGTACCACGCTTGGGGACTCGCCACAAACATCCCTCACACGCTCGGGAATGCACCAAGTATGAGAGCCTGCTTCGGACTCGCCACGCGACTGCGTTTCCAAGGCTGGGGTTGATATGTTATGAACAACTTACAACCTCACCTACTTGGGAATGCGACTTGAAAGGTCAAGTACCACGCCCGAGGACTCGCCTAACCGACCCTGGTCATGTTCGGGAAAACGGACAAGTACAGAGCACCCCTTGGGGTCGCCAAGTGACTGGTTCCACGAGCCATGGCGAGTCAACTCCGGTTAACCTAATAACCTAACACAAACAACATGTACTCGAGGTAAACCCCATTAAAGGGCGGACGCGCTTAGGGACTTGCACAACCAAAAATACAAACAAACAAAAATCACAAAGCAATGCAAGTCGATTGACTTTTTTACTTCAAAAAAAAATATTGTTCATCACTGAGATATATTACAAAAGAGGCCAGTCGCCACGGTTAACAAAATGCCCCAGGGAAATCTTTTAACCCTGCAGGTTTCGACAAAGAAGCACTGCCATCACCCTTCGCCCGGACGAATGGCTCCCAGGGATTCGCTGGGTACATCGCCAGCTGCTTTACATGCGACGACCGAAAGGGCTGCTCCGACTTCAGGTCGCAGTACTTCAGCTCGGGTTCATTTGGCGCCAACATCGCCTCCTGATACGGCAATAGATCACCCATTGCCAGCACTCGCTCCGTGAAAGGCGCGACCTTGGGGGACAACTTCAGCACCTCCGCGATCTCCACCGAGCCAGTCACCGAGGGTTACCTGCTGGTGACATTGTCTAGGTCAAAGTCGTCAGGAAAGTGCACGAGTCTAAGACTCAGCGTCATAGTCTCCCCATGGCAGAAGGCCAATCGCGCCATCCACTCGACCACTACGGGTGCTTCCTCGAGATAGCGCCACACCTCCGTCAGCTTCCCTGGAATCACCTCGGTGGGAGAAATCCCCTAGAGAATGGCCTGATGCACATCGTCGAGGCGATGACTGTGTTCAAAATCGTTGTCACGCTCTGCGCGACATCAAACGTCTGCACCACCGGGTCCCCTGATCTATTTTATCTTCAACGTCAGGAAATCAAACTCACGGTAAAGCTCAACTATGAATTCGACACTCGGGGACTCGCCCCGCTCGGGGACTCGACCACCACTACCAAAAGAAACCTTGAGGAAAGAAAACCTTTCCAAGAAGTTTGCGGCAGTTCTCTGTGATGAACTTCTCTAGCGCAGACACCTTCCCCTGCAGGTCAACGATCATGGAGTCAGAGGCTTTCGACTCCTCCTATGTTGCAGTGACTATGGCCTTGGCCCTCTCTTCAGAGGCAGTCATCGAAGCCTTTGCCGCCTCGAGCTCCGTCAACAAGGAGCCGACCCGTTCCTCCACCGCAGCCACCGACATCTTCGCAGAATCTAGCTCGGTGACCGGGAAGTAGACCTCACGGGCCTTCGCAACTATAGCAGCATGCTTGTCTGAATCAACAAAACAAGAATGAAAAATCCTAAAGATCTGCAAGCAATCCAAATATCGTCAAGAACGTCAACTCACATGCAGCCGCTTGGAGTCGCTGATTAGCTTCTTGCGCCACCCGCAAGTCGCGTTCTAGGTGCTCCCTTGCAGCCTGTCGATCGGCTGACTCCCTCTACAAACCCTGCCGACATAAAACTAATGAGACCTGAGTTTTAAGCATCTAGCCGCTGAAATTCATCAACTAGATCCTCGAGGACTGGATGACCAAAGTTTTAAGCATCTAGTCACTGAAATTCAGCGACTAGATCTTCGGGGACTTGACATACCTGCAACAACTTGCGTGTGAGCCTCCTTTCCAACACGTTCTCCGGCCTCGGTGCCGCGGGTTTACCCGCCGATGAAGCCACGGCTGCGAAAATCGTCGGCAACTTCGCTGCGACCGCTGGCTTCGGTGGTGTAGTTGCCAAGTCCTTGGCTGCCTCAACTCCCGCGTCTGGGGGCGCCGCCGCCTCAAGTGCGATGGCGATGAGTGGGATGTCCACGACCACGTCCGTGGACTCCACATCCATCTTTGGATTGGGGTCCTCTAGAGTTTTGGTCGTGTCCTGGGCGTCCGCGTTGTAAGACTCATCATCAGAGTCAAACATCACCATGGACCTGGCCGGTGACTTAGCCGGTGATCTTGGCTTCACTGCTGGTTTGGCCTTTGCCAACTACTTCGTCTTCGGCAGCGACTTCAATTTCAATGCGGCCTTGGCCAGCGTGGCCATGCACGATGAACTTTGCTCTTCTATGATGTTGACGTCGCTCTCGTGTTCTTCGAGGTTGCGACTCGCCTCCAGCTCGCACTTTTTTTGCCCACGGGTCTTCCGACTTGCGTATGGGGGGCGCATGTCTCCATGATCTCATCCTCACTCTTGGAGTACTCATCCACCTCCTCCTCTTCAAGCTCCATGGGAACCTCTTCATCAAGCAGAGGAAGCCAGTTCTCCAGGACTTGGAATAGCTAGCAAAGACAAAGAAAATAACTTGGTCAAAATTAACACCAAAACCGTGACTGCACGACTACGACTATGAAGCTGCAACTGCAAAAGTTGTGACTACAAAACCAAATTGAGAAAGAAGGGAGGTTTACAGTGGGAGCCAAACGCTTCCCGGTGGCGGTGTATGGACAAATCTTGGCCTTCGGGTCGTCGTACTCCGCCTCCGTGATCTTCTTCAACACAGGGATGTAGTCATTGGCCTCCCATACCTCCTTGCTCGCCTTCGAGGTGTCATCCTTGCCAGTATACTAGTACTTCCAGTGGTCTCGGGTGGCCAGCGAAACCAGCCGCCACCCGAGCCAGCAGTTATACAAATTAATGGTCTCGAGTCCCTCCTTCTTTAGCTCCTTGATTCGCTGCAACATTTCATCGGCGGCTATCCTCTGATCTTTAGGAAGCGTGGTTGCTGACAGCCGGCATGGCTCGCTTCTCTCAGCGGTGTACATTGGGAGCGCCACCTTGCCGTTGGGAGTGGACACCTTCACATAAAACTAGCTTTTCTTCCATTCGCTGACAGCTTTCTTCAGCACCAGAATCTTCACAAATGTGGACTTGGGCTTCAGCTGGAATGTAACGCCGCTCGCTGCCAGGATGGGACTGCCAGTTCCTTCGTGGCCGACGCGGTCGTGGAACAGCTCCAGCCACAAAGGAAAGTATGGGCGACATCTGATATACCTCTCGTAGAAGGCAACGAAGAGTGCGAGCTGCTCCATGCTGTGCGACCCTAGGTCCGACGGCTTGATCACGTAGTATGCGCAGAACCACCGAAAGAAAATTGAAGTGGGGAACCCCAATCACCTCTCCAGATGGCTCAAGAAGCAGATGAACTCTCTGGGGCGAGGTTTGGGTTCCGTATCACCGGACGCAGGAATTCGCCAGTTTCCCCCAGAGGATGCTCGCGTCCTCGAATGACAAGGTGGTTGTGGGGCATTTTGATTTGCCCCACAGATCCTTTGGAGGCGCCATTAGGAGAATACGAGATTGCTTGGCCCGAAGATTTTGGATCGGGGGAAGATGGGAAGACTGAGAGTGTGCGGGGGTGGAGAAATGCGAGGAAGGTGTGCAATTCCCCGTATCACTCCCCTTTATAAGGATGCGCTACCCACCAATTTTGGGGTAGCCGTTACCCTACGGTAATTACGTCAAAGTTACTATTGGGTTACCCAACAGCTAGTTTGATCAAGATGACGGTCTAACTTCATTCACTCGACTCGCCTGCTCCTGCGCCTCGTCCATTCAACTGGGCATAGTGACTTGACCATAATTCCATTCGCCGATGTTGCGACTAAAAACACGCTGGAGAGACTCCTTCCTTCATTGAGGGAGTCCATCTCCGATTCGACTAGGCGTCCAAATTGGAATCGCCTACTCTGACTGTCAAATGAACACCTACGCCGAACTGTCACTAGCCTCGGGGACTACTGATGGGGATATGCCGAACAGGGTATGCCAAGTAGGACGTTTTGACTGGACCAGGGCCTTTTACGAGTGGGCCTGCAGGACGGCGACTGAAATGCGATTGGAAAGGAAGCCTGGCGACTGGAAGCTGGAGGCCCAGAAGAGTAGCTAGACCCATTCGGATTAGGTCAAATCCTCTGAATCCTTAACTGATTTGTTTGTATATCTGTAATCCCTAGCGAGTCACCCCCTATATAAGCCTCCCTAGGGTACTCTTTCTACTCACGTTCTATCATACACCCCATCCAAGCGACTCGCTGCATAGCCGTCGAGCTCGCCACCCTTGTAAATCACTCGCCGATAATACAATCTAGCAGGAGTAGGTATTTACCCTATGGGGGGAGAACCTGGGTAAATCCCTGTGTCTTATCCCTCATCTCGCTCCGCAGATGGCTGCCCACTCTTGCCCCAAATCCTTCCAATATCTACCACTGGTAGCGACTGCGTGGTCATTCCCACGACACATACCCTTGTAAATCGAAAGCATTTAACGCTCAAGCAGAATGTCAATGATGTAGTCGTACTTGTCTGACCTGAAGGTCACGAAGCTCCTCACAAGTCACCCATTTTCCTGTTCCTCGTACGATGGTCCCGTGCCACAAGTGGAAGCACCCCCGAGGTATCACACACGTATGGTGCAAGACGATGACTCTCGGGTTTCTGATCCCTGCTGAGATTGCGGAAGTAGATCTCCTGGCCAAAGTCACCGCAACACAACAATGTGCCATAGTGGAGCGGTCTCCTGCACGTGCGGCCCTTACTTTGGGGTCATAGTTGCAAGAGAAGAGAGAGAGGAAATTCTCTAAGGAAAAAGTCCTTAGATAATATTGGGTGGAAACTGATCCTCTTTTTCCCTCCTATATGGACCTTCTTATATAGGGGAAAAGAGGGCACCCCATCCATTAAAGTCCCAGGGTGGGACTAAAGGGAGGAGGAGGCATGCATGCACGAGAGGAGAGGACGAGGCCGGCTGGGCAAGGTGAGGCCAGGTGGGCCACCCACACGCGGTCCATGAAGGCACTGATGGCCGGGGTGGGCCCCACCCTCCTGCCCACCAAGCGGCGGTTGCTCCCTGCGGCCTTGTTCCCTCCGGGAACTTGGCCCAATAGGGATGTTGCCCCATTTATTTTAAATAAATATTATTTTATTATTAATTTCAATAATTAATATAAAATATGTATTGAATAAATCATTTTGACCTGAAAATCCTTTTGGTTCTCTTCAATTTCCTTAGAAATATCTTGGAACAATTTCGGTTCTCTCACAGAACACTTCTGGTGTTCCTTTCTCTTTCTTCTTGTGATTCCAACAATTCCAGAATGATCTCTAGACGTCGGAAAGCCCTTAAGTGTGTTACCCTATAGTCCGGGAACATCACATACATGATCGAGACGATCTCGGATAAATGATCAATAGTGGGACCAGGATGACCATAATGACCCCTGTGCATTCCATGATTTCAACATCGTTTGCACCATAAACGTCAAATCCAATTCCCTTGTTACTTCGATACCTGACTTGTCTAAGATCTGATCATTGGTATCATGATACCTTGTTCAATATCGTTTCCGACAAGTGTTGCTTTACTCGTTCTCATGATATTCCATCCCCATGACCTAGTCATATGATGTGCAACTTTATGGATGTAATTCATCGAGTGGACCTAGTGTATCTTCCCATCACACAGGAGAACAAATCCCGATATCGATATAGACGCCTCAACCCGCCCCTCTAGAATACCCAACATACACCTTTATGGTCACCCAGTTATGGTCATGACAGTTGATGTAGTTAAAGCAGCCCGAGTGATAGAGATTATATATGATCTCACGGTCTAAGGATTAGGATACTCAGTTTCGAACTATTGCAATGATGAACTTTATGACTTAATTGTATTGCAACAATTATATGTGGGTAATGTCCATCACATCATTTTCCAGATGACATGGCTTCAGTGTTAGTTGGCATAAATGCACCATGACTAGGAAACCTTGATCATCAGCTACCCAATGAACTAGTTGAATAGAGGCTACTAGGGACCTTCAGTTTGTTTATATATCACACCTGTATCAATGTTTCCAATTGATACAATTATGCATGATATAAAACTATTATGAACTAATGAGATATGATAATAAACATCTTTATTATTTGCCTCTAGGGCATATCTCCTTTAGTCTCCCACTTGCACTACAATACAAATAATCTAGTTGCATTGTTACTAATCATAAACCATATCATATATGTGTTTATTTATCATGCTTGCTCATGGAAAACTTCCTATCCTAAATCTGTCTTACCAGATCTGTATAGTATTTGCAAATCGTTAATGTCACCTATTTTGATAATAACACCATTATCATATAATGTGTTGAAGCATTTAGTTTTGTGACACAGTGAGACTTTGTTTTCTAGTGCATACAATGACGGTCTATCAGTCAATTGAATTTTCAATGTTTGTCATGTATACCTATAAACACACTTAATAGAAAGTCAAACTTTCTTAAACCAAAACTATACTCATTAAATACTGAAGTATTCTAATATTTATATATCTATGTAGATTTGATCAAAGTGCAATACTTGCGAATTTGATGCCTAACCATGTTTCCTCTGCGTTAAACTTAATTCTGGTTCGGTGATAAACTCATGGATCACACTGGAATCTATTCTTACAACTAAGAACTTCGGTCACATCATGTCAAGTATATAACATGGGTTTATGTAGAAACCTATGACCAAGGGACATGTGATGCAATGCATCTCTCTTTCCTTTGTTTCAACCATTTTCACGAACACCGAGTTTTCTACTCAATCCTTCTCCTAGTTTCACAAGTAAGAATTAATTCTTCACTTGAATCTATTCTGAATTATTTTCAGAATCTCAACTAGGACACTAAGAACTTCTTTCAGAATACTTGAAGCATTGCAACATTTAATGTTTATCAAACATGTTGATCTATCTTCATATATCCTTTATGTTTAGTATATGTTCAATTTCATCCATCTAATCATTTAATCATTTCTATTACCAACCACGTTATTACTAATATGTCAATTACATATGTAAGAACGTTGTTATGCCCCACTCAAATATGCAATCCATATTTGATATACTAGGATATCACTCAGCTCCCACTCAAATATATCATCCACATATTCAACTTCGAAAACTACTTAGCACCCACTCAATTTATTGTAATTACAGGTTCTCTCAATAATCTTGGTATATCCAAAATTCTTTAATCTTTCATCAAATCGAGAATGCTCTATGAAAATATACTAGCAGTCTTATGATTGATCAAAACCTCCATGTTGTACTAGTTACAACCTTTTTCTTCAAAATCTTGAGGACTTGCAGTTTTGAATAGTCCTTTACCAATTTTCAAATTGGACTAATTGCTTATGTAAATCCAATAGACTTTAAGCATAGCTACATATGGTAGTCCATCTTTCAAATTTGTCAAAAACATCCTTTGTGACAACTCGAGCTTTTATGTCTTCCTTTTAAGTTTCATTTCTGTCAACACCCGGATTTTTAATCCTAGATGCCTGTTATGCCATACATCGCAATCAGAAGATTACCATTTTCGTGAGACAACAGATTGGATATCACAGTACATCATCCATTACAAACCATAATAAGGTTTTACACAAATAAAGGATCTCATGATCCAGTCTTAATACAATCAAGCAGCGGATAATAAAGCATAGTAGTGGGCTCCATCTTCAGGGTCACATGCAATGATGATGATGGGAGATGATCCTAGTTGTTGTAGCAATCCTGCTGTCCATCTTCTTGATAGTCCTCCTCATAGTCTAGCCACGGGAATAGCCAGGGAGAAAGCCAAGAGTACTCTTTAAGTACTCGCAAACTATCGCTCACAAGTAAGGTAGTTCTAGTAGGAATACTAAGCTCTAGGTGTATTTGCAAAAGCTAGATTTATCTTAAGCTGAGTTCAGAAGTAAAGAAAGCTAATTTAATGTTCTAAATCACCTAAATGGGAAGTTAGTTTTCATAGTCACAACCCTGTTGTGGACAAGTCAAAGTCCCAATTTATTTCACAAGTCATTTTGAAAACATCTGACGACGGAACAGTATGGCCACTCCAACTGTCCATGACCGCGGACGCGGCTATTCGAATAGTTTGACACTACAGAGGTGGTACACTTTCACCACAAAGTTCGATACATCCATCAGGGATAACCCTGAATCATCATACTTAGTATGCGGATAATCAATCATAACCTTTCAATTACACACCCTAGTATAGGCAGCTCCCCTATGAGCTTGGCCTCCCAGCCATGGCCGTCTGCCATCCTGGGCACTTCATAGGTGGACACACATCAAGAGGTAGCCTCAGCTCAAACCTCTCCCACGAGGGAACCCATACTGATGCATATAAACTTCTGGCAAAGCCTTACCCAATTCAGGTATTGTGGTTGTAGGGTAAAATTGGAATGGTATCGCATCCGAACCCAACCATCAGTTTTTGTAAAAGGGCTAAGGCTCATGCCTCAACATTTTCATCATCAAACCATTTGTGTTTCTCAACACATGTCAAAACATTTCAATAGAATGACTCATCATTCCAAGGTTTTCATAATCATTTTCACCATGTATTCCCATCTAAGTGATCAAGTTTTATGCTTAGCACTAGCCACTAAGGTCAAGAGTGTTCACTAATGAGGGGTGCTAATCTTCAATCTCATACCACAGAATGACATCTAAGTATAACTAGATAGGCCTAGTTTTATACTCTTTATGCTATCTATACTAAGAGTAAAGAACTTTGGTAAAGTAAAAGAAAGTAAATCTTGCAAGTAAAACATGGGATTGGTATAATCAAAATGGTATAACCAAGCATGCCTAATGCATCTGGCTTAAGTTATCTTGCGAGGGTCTAGCTTGCTTAGTAGTGATGGCTTGCATGGTTACTTGTATAATTCTAGCTTGCCAATAATAGCTTGCCTCAATTGGTGCAGTGATTGAAGTTTTCTTCGTCTTCTTCGAGGTAGAACTCCTCCTCCTCGTATCCTTGGTCGGTACTATCATCTATAAAGGAATACGGGGTACACAATCACCAAACAATACTTAACTAGTCTATTTAGCACACTAAAGCTCACACTTGATGATCTAGTATCATCATAATCATAACATTAATTAAAGAACTGGTTTTATTCATTTTATTTTAGAAAAGTAATTTCTACTCATTGAAATTAATAAAGATTTAATATTCTCCAATTAAAATATGGGATCATGTTGACACATGTCATCACCACATATTCTAATACATGGGAATGTGATTTAAAGTGTTGGTCACATTTTATAAAGTTTAAGTTCATCATTTAATAGATTTAAAGAGATTAGAAAAGCCCTAATAGCATTCTTTTTGAACTACTCTAATGTCACTGCATGAACCTAGATATTTTTACATATTTAGATAGATATTATCAAATGTGATTTTTGAGAGTTGGAATCAACTCAAAAGCTATTATGGTTGATTTTTGAAAAAAAATTGAAGTTGCAAAAGTCTCTGTCTTGTTATTTTTACTATAGATTATCTCTAGGTCCAATTGATTTAAATCCAACGGGCTTGGATAGATAATTTAATTTCCTTTCTAGAAAAATTTGAATCATGTCATTTGGTTTAGCAAAATTCTCTGAATTGATTTCTGAATCTAGGCACAAAATAGGGTTTCAACTAAAAAGGAAAATCCATATTTGAATTTCCAGACCTGGGCAGGAAAGCTAACTAGACCGGCCCAGTGGTGCTCCGCGGCGCAGCGGGCTGCTGATAGCGCGAACCCACTAGTTAGTGACTCATCTAATGCGAAACGGTATCAGCGAATCTTAGACACTCGATCCTATTCTAATCCAACGGCAGAGCGTCATCGTCGACGAAGAACCGCTCCGGCGAGGAACTAGACCTAGCATAGCGGAGAAGTGGGGAAGGTCAGCGAGGAGTGGGGAGTGGAGTGGTGTGGAGAAATGGGGTGGAGAGGCCCTCTATTTATACACCGACGAGGCGACCGAGCGGGACGGGTTGGTGTCTCGGGCGAGGACGGTACAACGAGCTAATGGCATGGGCGGGGGTGTAAGACGGTGCAGTGCTCCCTGGCAGTTCTCACGGACTTAATGGTGCAGCATGGGGCGGCTTGGTTCGGTCGGGAGCGTGTGGCGCTCCGTGCGCCGGCATAAGTGTTTACGGCGGCGTGCGGCAGCTGCAGGTCGCGCGACGGCGAACGAGGGTGTCTACTGGGGTGTGGTGATCATGGCGAGGTTACACGTGCGCGGCGAGGGAAAGGCGCGAGCTAGCGGGCTTGGTCGGGCATAGTGCACTGACGCGCTCTAGACACGGTCCAGACCAGTAGTGTGCGGCGGTGCTAGTGTGGTCCAGGGCTAGGCTTCGATCATGGGGCAGACAGGGGGTGACGTTAGGCTGCGGCAAGGCTACTAGACATGTTGGATGGGTGCAGGGCAGTCTGCTGTGAACTGGCCGTGGTTGGATAGCGATGACCATAAACTGGCGACGCTCCACTGTGCACACGACGAAGGGGGGAGATGGTATGGGGCTTGGTTAGGCTTAGGGGAGACATGGAAGTAACTAGGGAACAATTTGTTCGATGATCACTGTACAAAACAGTGAAGCTAGGCTAGAGGTTTTTCTGTGCATGTCAAGTGTTTGATGAAATGGCCGCATGAAATTTACTTTTGAATTTTTTATTCAAATTTTTTGAGTGATCTTAGATTAAGCTTGAGAATCTATGTTTGCTTGGAGAGGTCAAGGGGAATTGATTTGATACGTTTTTGAAAAGTGTGATCTTAACACATACACTTGATTCAATTTCCAGATGTCCTTTAAATTGATTTGCTAGATGTTTTTGTAAGTTTGTAAAGTGGGCCTTGATACACGTTTACTTGGTCTAGCAAGGGGTGAAAAGAAATAGAATTGTTTCTATTAGAAATTATCTTCTAGGAACACCTAAAGTGACCTAGTGGTTTAATTTTGTCAAAATGACCATTTGCTTTATTTAATCTTATTTGATTTGTTTTTCTTTGGATTTTCTTTGTAATTTGTTTAGATGATGTAGCACTCGCGTTTAAACCATTTCACAACATTTCTGGCAATCAAGCATGGCATATACACTCAATTCTATACTAATGCAACACACATGCATTCACATTTCAGTTTCTTAATAAAAAAATTTGTTAACCTAAATTGGGTGATTAGATCTTGATAATCTTGCTTAGAAGATTTGGGGTGTTACAATTTCTTCCTCTCAACTTTGTAGATTACCAGGAAGGATTAAGTAAATGCCAGTACTTAATGAGATAAAGTAACTTTTACTTTGTAATCTCAAAAGTAGCTTAATATGTGATTTCATGACTCTTCATAATTTCTTGTACTTTAGGTTTATCATTATTTGTTTGTAGTTCGTAGGTATGTGCGGTGACCAAGCATACCACTGCATGTTTTAGTATACTATAGTCGTTGACATAACACTCACGGAACACCATTTTGCAAATATTACATCCCTCGGAGTGGTAGAACAGAAACATTGCGGGTCCAAATTACAACATACACACATTATTATTATTACAATACCAAAATATCAGTACTTCAAAGTTATTCAAACTTACAAACCATACTTATGAGTTTCAGCGGAAGAATGAATATTCAAACACATATCATAACTTGAGCTCAACAACTTATTGTATAAGATTCATGCTGTTCAGCTCAGCTTAAGTACTAATAACTATTGGCAACTACTCTGACTTGTTGCCATCCGCTCCATAGCGTATCTCATAGTCCAACCCTTCCACTCCACCGAACAGGTCTGGTTCCTCATAGTAGACATCGTGCTGACCTTCGGTAGCATACATTGGGGTATCTTCTGGCTCCTCAGATTCTAAGCAAGGGATCAAAGGAAAGAGTGAGTAATAACGTTACCCAGTAAATTCATTATATGCAAGGTGGGAAGTTTGATGCACTAACTACCACCTCAGACCATAGGTCTTTGGCACTATGCAGTTTTCATAAATATTTCTTCGAAGATTGATTTAATATCAAAAACTATGCCCATCAGCCTTCACAGGTAGACTAGAACTTCATGGAGTCTCTTTCCTTCCGCGTTCATAGCTTCTTCCCGGAATAGGGAGTAACATGTCACAGTTCTTACACTCTACAGAGGTGTGTTTCTTTACCCATAAGAGCGCAAATCCTTGTTGCACAATTGGGCGTACTTTCCCATCCACAATTCCTTGATGTGGGGCCCAGTAGATGATCCAAGCCTATCACTGTTCTCTTTCGTGACCCCGCATGTCCCCTTGGTGTACGCCATGCCCACATATTGAATTACGACAATGGTGAGTATAAACCGATATAGATGCCAGTACTACCATGGTATGTTGAGGGCTCCCACCCATATGCTACATACTCACGATACGAGGATAATAGCCATAGCATGTGCATTCGGATACATGCGAAAGGAAATGGATCTAGCTAACTTCGTCATCCCATTCCATATCTTATGGTTAACGTGTATTATACTGCAATAGAATCACTAATGTCATGGGTTATTAAGTCATATCCGTTCAACTTGAATCTTAGATTCCATTGCAACTCTTAATATTTGTCATCACTTAGGATGATAATAGCATTTTGTTTTCTGTCACTTTTAGAACATAGACACATGATTTGCAAATACTTTCAGAAAAAAATTTCAAAGGATATGAGCAAGTGATGAACTTGCCTTGTGATTGCAAGGTAGTGAAGTCAGATACTTGCACTCGACCTTGAGCTTCTATGTCTACAAAACATCATTATTGCCCAATAAGGATAATATTTAAAGAAGAATTTATGCTATGCATAGTAATGTAATGCATTGTTTTATTATTTCCCTTATTTGTATGTTTTTCCCAAATTATTAAGATTCTAAATTTCTTGTTATTAATAAAAAAAGGAATTAACAATTAAAATTTACTGAAACCAAATAAATATTAGATTTACTATTTTTGTGAAAACTAGTAGCTTAAAATAAATTTTGTTTAATGTTAACTCTTATTAATATTTTCTTAAAATTTCATTAAGGGATAAATGTTTTATTCTACATAATTTCATTTAATTAAACTAAAATACAAATTAGTATTTTTCCAAAATACTCTATCCATTTAGGATCATATAAGATAATATTATTTAATTTTTGGTATTATGATCATGTTTAGAAAATTCCATAAGGAATTTATATAATAAACATATTTAACTATTTTTGTATTATTTAAATACAACCTATTGTTTTATTGGGTAAATTATATTTTTATGAACACATGGATATATTATTTGTATTTTTAGGATTTTTATTTATTTTCTTAGAGCTTAATTTGTTCTAGGGGTATATTTGTAATTAACAATTTTTAATTAGGCTTTCTTTAAAACATGGGTCTGGCCCATTGGGCTGGCCCAGCCCAACCTAGTCCAATAGGGTTGGGTAAAACCCACCCAACACCACACTGGACTAGTTCACCAGCCCAGTGCGCCTCTCTCTCTCGTTCGACCTCATCCTCTCATCTCTCTCTTGCTCAGGCGACTGCGAGACGTCTCGCCGTCGTTGTTCAATCTCGGCTACCCTTGACCTCCCCGGCTTCTATCGCGGTGCAAGGTGATGATGTTGATGACATTGCGTCGCTCTACCCACTTTGATTTGTCGCTCATGCCCTCTACTAGTGGTGCTGCTACCTCCCTAGCGCTTAGTGTTAGGACCTCACCGGTGATTTGGTGCTCCGACGCTCCTCTGGTGCCGCCCTACTACCTTGACGATGATGTGGTGTCACCTCCTCCTTTGTGGTCGCCATGGATGCGGCTCGGTGCGGGTTGCAGCGCCCTTTGGGGTGCCCCCCGTGTCACCGTGTGCTCCCTCGTCGCTGGCCTCTACTTCCTCTTCAAATCTCTTGGCGAGGAGCTTGGGTAAGTTTATTTCTTCCTCCCTCTTGCTCTCTGTTTCCCTCTGCTCCATTCTATGCGATTACTATCCTGAACCCCTAATTTTAGGGTTCATCCCTGTAACTATGGTTAATAGTGCCCATTAGGATTGTTTCTTGCGGAATGCATCTACTCATAGACTATGGATAATCTGATGCTAGGTTCTCTAATACTACTATAAGTGTCTTTTGTCACACTAGATATTTCTTGAATGGAAGCTTACAGTTATCTTAGAAGAATATGTACTTGGGATGCTATGGTGCTAATCTATGTTTGATAGATGATTTTTAGTTGATAATTGATAAGCTTAAATACTGAGCTTGTTTGCTCGCTATGGATTCAATTTCCCCTGATGGCTTGTTTGTGAGGAATCTTAGTGATTCTGATTCTGGTGCTTATTTGTAAATGTTCATAGAAGTTGAGGTTTAAGATATACTAGTTTTCCTTTGTATTGAACTAATGAAATGTTTTCTCCATGTATCATATAAGTATTCATTTCCTTAAAATGGTGATACACTAGTTATCTATATTTATCAAACTTTGTGAAGATTTTAGAGAAAAAGAAATGATTCCTAACTAGTTTAAGAAGATGATTTATATATTTCTTGAAGACATATACCTGTTGGTTAATGTTTTGCTGGAATACATAGGATGATTGAATTGCTGCAGAGGTGCGACCCTCTATTGGGATGTGCCATGTATCCTAATATGCTTTGATATTGGTCTGAGACTGATTTTTACTAAGAACAAATGTTCTTTACTTAAGAAATACTCTGATGTTGGATTTGATTTTGGTAGCATGTGGCTCTATGCTGGTCTTGCCTGCTCTTCTAGTTCTAGTGGTTGCTCTCTCCTTGATCTACTATCCTGTCTTGGTGCTACTACTTCCCTCGATCTTGTTCTTTTCCTTCTGATGCTACTGCTCCAAAATCCAACATTCCCTTGTTGGCCACCTAATCCACCCCCTCCATCATGCAAACATCTTGTGTGGTTCTCTAACTGATTCCTCTGGTGGATTCTTGTATGATCTAATGGAAAACTGAGGAAATCTGCTAAGGTTTAGTTGTGTTCTTGAGATGTAGAACTATGGCTGTGTTTGTGAAGTGTTGAGCAAAACTAGCTTGGCCGTGTGTGTGATGTGGTTTTGATTCCCTTGTTCTCCTTCCTGCTGTCGACAGCACACGACATGCATTTAGTTGTGTGAGCTCCTTCACTGTGGCTTTTCCTTTGGATCAGATCAAGTGAAATTTATTCACTGCCCCTTCCTTTTACTATTGTCTGCTCTGGTGAAACTTTCCCCTTTTACTTGGCTTATGATGTTGTAATGAAGCCCTCTTGGATTTACAATAACATATATTATACTATTGGTGAAACTTGCCCCTTTTTATTACTCAATGAGGTAAAATGAACAGTGCATTTCACTACTAAAACTAAGAGTAAAACTAACAAAGTTACTTTCTTTGGTTTCTTATTTTCTTTGTGCTGCAGGTACAGAAGCACTACTGATCAAGATATGTAGTTTAGGGTTTTATTTATTTAGTTACTTTTGTAATCTTTCATTTCTACTCTTTGTGAAAGATCAATGTAATATTATTCTCCTATTCAATAAAGTTTCCAATTCTTTAGAATTGTTCCTGTAATGTTTTTACTTTATATACATTTGTATTTGTATTATTGCTATTGATAAAGGAAAGAAATAACAAGTATTTTCTTATTTGAGTTATTCTAATTGTATTGATTTCAATTCACTTTATTGTATTATAAATATTAAATATTCAAACAATATTAACTATATCATTTTTAAAACAATGAAATGCTAACTACTTCTAACTTTCAAATATTTTCCAAATGATTTAAATTTAAACTAAAACTCAAATTATTCACCAAAATCTTTTAAATTCCTAGAGATCATGTTAGAATTTATAAAAATCACTATAAAGAGCTAATTCATAATTCAAAGTATTGAAAGAAACTCTGATCTCCCAAGGGTTTTGGTTGGTGAAAATTTACCCCAGTTTTACAGATGAATGCACACAAATGCACAAATTTCTATTTCTACCATTCGTTAGTTCCTAAACACTAGGATGTTACAGTATGTCTTGTTCCAATAACATGACGAGTGAATCAATAATTTAATTCTGCAAGTAGCAGAATGTATTCTTGAATCCTACTTTTCTAGTAAAGTATTAGCTAAAACATCATGATCATTATTGTTGGGAATATGCCCTAGACACAAATAATAATATAGATTATTGACATATTTCATTAAGTTCATAATAGGATTTATACCATGCTATAAATGTACTGATAGGTACGTCAATACACATGTGATATGTAAACCACAAAAGTCCATAGTGATCCTCTAGACACTGATTCATTGGTCAATCAATGATCGAGGTTTCCTGATCATGGAAATTTATGTCAATCGACAATGGGGTCATTTCATTCAGTGTATGAAAGTGATGGACATACCCATCACAGGAATTGTAACATGATCAAGTCACAAATTTCACTATTACAATGACTAGAAACATAGTAACCAATTCCTTAGACCGTGAGACCATATCAATCAGTGTCACCAAAGAATACTTAGATAGCATCAAACATCACTTGGTGAAACGGTGATCATAAAGGTGTGTTCATGTATTTGGAGGGGCATGTAGAGGCATTATGTGTCGAGAGCAGGATTTGTTCATCCGCATGACGGAAAGATACTCTGGGCCCACACGGAGACATGAAATCCATAAAGTTGCAGCGTGTGACTAGGTCACGGGGATGTCATAGCTCATAATGAGTAAAGTTATATTTTTCGGTAATGAGATTGAACACGGCATGATGATGTCGTTGATCAGATCTCAGACAAGTAAAGTATCGAAGTAACAAGGGAATTGGACACTATCTTTCACAGTTCAACGACGCAGATTCTCGTGGAATGCATAGGGGTCAACATGGCCATCTAGGTCCCTTTGATGATCATTAGTTCGAGAGAGATGTCGACCATGTATGGAGTATTCCCGAACCATAAGGTAACACACTTAAGGGTTTGACAATGCTTGGAGATCATTCTAATATCATAGGAATCACCGAAGGAGAGAGAAGGGAAAACCGGAAGGGTTTTGGGAAACTCCACGGGTGTACGGAGTTGTACCGAAGGAGTTCCGGTGCAATGGGGGATTGAATAATATGTAAATATATGTTAATTATTGAATTCTAGATCTATTTATATTTATTTAATATTTAAATATGATTTAATGGGGCAACGCACCTAATGGGCCAATTCCCAAAGGGGAAAAGGGCCCAAGAGGGGGTCACCGCCCTAGGAGGGGCCTAGGACGGGTCGGCTGCCCTAGTGGGCTTGCTCCCCATGTGGGGCCATGGTGGGGCCGGCTGGTGTGCCTCCCCCATCTCCTCCCTTGATTAGTCCCACCTGGGACTTTGAGGGAGGGAGTGCCTCCCCTCCCCCTATATAAAGGAGGGCATATGGAGGGATTTAAACACACCAATAAATACTAAGATTGAGGCTTCTCCCTCCAAGTGCTCTCCTCTCCCTCTCTCTCTTGTGATTGCAGTCGTGCTGTAAGGGTTGCGCTAATGAGAGTATTCTTCACAGTAGAGCACCATCGTGATGCGGAGATTCTGGATCTAGGAGATCTACTTCCACAACCTCTGCTAGATTAGGGACCGGGTGTCATCGTCAAACACCGTATGTGTGTGACTCCCCACGAGGCACTACACTAGTGGTGATCAAGTCGTTCGAGCCATGGAGTCATTGGAGCTAGTGGAGTCATCCACGACCTTGAGGTCTGCGTCAGTATGACTACATCAACCACGTTCTCCCGAACGTTGACAAGGCTTTTCGGTCTTCAAGTGTAAGTTTCGAAAATCCCATCCTATTACTGCATTACTAATAGATATATCCTGGCATTAGGGTTGTTCGCATAGGAAAAATTATTGTTTTCAGGCGCTAAACCCCTATAGTGGTACCAGAGCTAGATCTATGCGTAGTATTGCTAGTACGGGTAGAACACAAGAATTTTAGCATGTGGGAGTTGATCTTATAGTTGTTACCCTCCCAAGTGTACTTATGCATACCATAGTAATGCTCGATAAGCGGCCCCCAACCGACTTTACGTGTTCATTCGCAAGACTGGTCCATGCTTGACATAGGGCTTGTACCGTATAAACTGGCTTTGGGGTGTCTATCTCTCTCGCATTAGTTGGTATGCCATTTGCAACGGAGGGCCTCGAAAGGGGGCTTGTTGGTTTGGGGCCCGAAAGTTCGTGGGCGAGTGCATCGTGGGGCTCGACTTGCCTATAATTGCCGCGTTTCGCAAAGTTGGGCTACCAACTACCGAGAGGGGCCATTTTGAGGCAAACTGATCTCACACCTACCAAATTCAAACATTCTGTTAAAGTACCCCGTGAAGTAGATTATCGGGACCCACATGTTAGTAATCTCTCTGAGACGCAAGCACCAACACGGCAATCTCGTAGGAAAATTGAGGAACTAAGGGGCTTGGTGTGTTGACCAAATTCACAAACCCACTCCCTCCTTTCGCATGAACCCTAGCATTAGCGGCGTTGGAATCCACCCTCCAAGCAGAACGATCCCTTTGGACATTTGACTTCCGGCACCAAGTTGTTGCGCCCATTCGCTGATCCCGACCTCCAATGATGCATGTCGTAGCCGCCGTTGTGAGTCTCTAGCCCGCCTCCGTTGCCGATGAGCTAAGCAGCACGGAGGATGGCAGATCATACTACCAAGGAAGAAGAATTTTAGGCTACAAGCGGGTGAGTTACCACTGTTTATAGTAGGTGTGATCTGGGTTTAGATATTGTTTAGGCTGGTTGCAATTTCAATTGTGTTTAGTGCGAGTGCAAATTTTATTCTTTATTTCATTACTGTCAAGTTTACTGAGGATTGTAATAATCTACTATAATTCACAATTGTAAGTTGTTTGAGGATTGTTACAAAAAGAGCATCTATCGGAATTAGACGTACATGAAAAAACAGTGGAATTGTAAGAGGTACAACACACGATCTTCTGGAAACAGGGAGAACATCCATTGTATTACACGGGAACCATAGAACTTGTATAATTCATAGACATTCACTCAACAAACTGAACACACAAAGAGCTGAACTTAAGACAATACATCAGGAGCAGACTCACATGACCATCAATCTGACGGATAGCCATCATAGTAATCGTAGTGGGTGGTTGATGACTCTGAAATATAGCCATCGACGTCCACATTTCATCTAGATATTATTCACATTTTTAATGAAATATCTCTCTAAACCCTGCCACTAATGTCTAATATTCAAAGGGGTATGCAATCCTTTCTTTCTATTTTTTCCTGCATAGATAATGACGTTTTATGATGGGATTCACTACATTAAAGTCAAAGATACGAGATTTCCAACAACCAGAAGAAACCAGGAGTCGTTGATTGGAGGCAGAAACTTTCACGAACAACTATACGACCGGAATAAAATTCTGGCCGTATAGTTGCCATCGACGCCGCTAGGTCAAACAGAAAAACTTTCGTGAAGGGACCCCTATATAAAGAGGCCTCGGGCTACAAGAAACAAGCGCTCGCACAAACCATCAGCCACCCCCAGATCTCCATCCACAACACCGATGAGCCACCGGAGGAATAGACTTAGATCTAATCTCTCCACCACCATAGCCATATTCCGCCACTTGTAATAGTAGATCTCCTCTTCAATTCGTGACATTGTAAGACTATTCGCTATCAATCTCATGATTTTTACTACAATGTTTATGATGTTTGATCTCATCTCTATGTGTGAGTAATTCTCCTTGAGCTAAGGGCTTAGGCCTAGCCATGTAGCTTTTTGCGCATGTTATTTATCATAGATGGGATCATGTATTAGTTTGTATGACATGATGATTATTGTATCCTCTCTTGCCTCAATCTAAGGACTTGTCAGGTACCTAAGCCCCCGAGGATTGAGCCAGGTATAGGGAGTATGAGTAATGACTAATCTGCAGGTTGGGAACCCCAGTGACAGAAAGGGTAGTATGGCTGTATGTGAGGGATTTACTTGGGATTAACGGTGACATCACTATGCATATCATTTGTTCTGTTTCTTCTATGGATGAGGCTAGTAGGTTATTGCTACAAGCGGTTGTGCAGGCACTAACAATTATGCTTGCACTGTCCACATATAATGTATCTTGATCTAACAATTACATGCATACTTTATTTCTATCTTTTATTCCCATCAGATGTTTTTCACAGCTACAGGTGAAACCAAACGCCCTTGGCCCTTTCTCTCCATCATCGACAACAACAAAAAGATACAAACTCTTGGTCCAGTAAAAACCCAAAAGGAATTCTATAACTCCCGAATGTCTGTTTAAGTAACTTCACTATGCTTTGCTTCCCGAGGATTCGATAAACCTAGGTCTACTAGGGAGGAACAAGCTATGCTACATCCATAATCCAGATCGAAGGTATCAACACTTTTTCGGGCGCCATTGTCGGGGAAGAAATAGCTACCCTGGTGAGGTTAGTAGGAACCTTGCTAGGTTTAATTCTTGTTTTTAATTTTGTTAGTTTTCTTTCAGTCTTTATTTGAAAAACCAAAAAAGAATTGTTAGTCTTTAAATTCTCGTTTTTATTATTATCATAAGTTTCTATTTAAGAAAACCCAAAAACATAGGAAATATGGCTGAAAAGAACCTTGGGGAGTTTGCCACTCCTAATAATGATTATTTGCATACTCCTATTACTTAGCTAGCAATTGCTGCTGATGACTATGAAATTAAACCCCATTATTTAAGTTTGGTTCAACAGAATCAATTTGGAGGCTCTGTTGTTGAGGACGCAGGTATGCACTTGAATACTTTCACTAAAATATGTGATATGATGTGTATAAAAGATGTTGACCCCGATGCGGTGAAATTGCATTTATTTCCTTTCTCTCTTAGAGGAAAAGCAAAAGAATGGTTGCTAGCTTTGCCTAAAAATACTATTACATCATGGGTGGGATGTACTTCTTTATTTATGACTAAATTTTCCCACCTACAAAGACTATGCAACTAAGATCTAATAATACTGGTTTTAGACAGGAAGAGCGTGAGCCACTAGCGCTTGCATGGGGGAGGATGAAAGAATGCTTAAGAATTTTTCCCAGCCATGGGATGGAAGATTGGTTAATCCTCCAATTATTTTATAATGCTCTTAATCCTGTGGCTAAGTCTATGCTTGATACTGCAACTGGAGGAACATTCATGGGTATACATATTACCGAAGCAAAGCAGCTGCTAGACAATATGCAAGACAACCATGCCCAATGGCATGTAGAAAGATCAAACACAAAGAAGGTGAAGTCCATCTCACCACAAGAAAATGAAGAACTCAATGGTAAGTTGGATGAGCTCATTTCAGCCATGAAAGGTAAGGAAACCCAGGTAAGAGATATTCCCGAAACTAATATTGAAGAGATAGACTTCATAGCTCATAATGATTATAACCCTGCTTGGAATAAAAATTATAATCCTAATTTTCAGAAACATTATTCTAATCTTGCAGGTAACTCTAATAATAATATGGGAACTAGTATTGGTAGTCTCCAAGAAACACTTAAGTATTTTATAGACTCACAAAATGAACAAAACAATATTCTTGTTAAAATAACGGAGAACCATGATGCTATGTTTGGTAAATTATCTAACCAAGCTGTAAGTTTGAGAATTGATTTACAGGCCCTCCAAGAAAGGTCGAGGATTGTTGAGGCACAGCTAGGTAAGATAACCGAGAGTCAAACTTTCATTATTGCTAAATTTGCAGGTAAAGCTGAGCCCAATCCTATTGCAGAACTCAAAATCATGAGGATCCAAAGGGAGGAGCCTAAAGAGCTTGATTATTGTAACGCCCCTTCACCAAGCTACACCATTGAAGATTTCGTAAAGAGGATCAACATTAAAATTCCGGTGAGTGAATGTAACGATGAAGCCATGTATCAACACTTCGTTGATTAGGTAGCGATTAAGGTACGCGACTTGAAGAGGAATACAAGAAAATCACTGAAAAATTACCTGTTAAACTAGATGATATATTTGAGCCTACGATTAAAATTAAGATTGGGACCAATGAGATAGCTGCACTTTGTGATCTATGTGCAAGCGTCTCAACAATCCCAAAGAGTCTTTTTAACAAGTTAAATCTTGGCTCTTTCGAAATCACCGAACTAAAACTACATCTTGCAGATTCTACCTATAAACAAGCTGTAGGAATTAAGGAGAACACTTTAGTTTACATTAAAGGTTTTCCTGCTCTAATTGACTTCATTATTGTTGACATGCCTAAAGATGTTACTACTCCTATTATACTAGGCCGTCCTTTCTTAAGAACTATAAAGGCTTTAATTAATCTCCATGAAGGGAATGTGAAGCTATAATTGCCTTCGCGGGATCCTTTTATTATCCATTTCCCCAGGAAAAAGAAAGCCAAACATGATGAGAAGGAGGCCATCACTTTGAAGGCCAACTACTTTGGAGTGGGTGTTCCACTCATCTAGACTAAGTAAGCAACATCAAGGTCAAGCTATTGACCATAAAAGAGTGCTCCATGGGAGGCAACCCATGTGAAATAAAGCTTTGACTTAAGTTTTTAGTTTTTAGTTTAAGTTTATATTTAATAAAGAGTGCTAGAAAACTCCATTTGAGAAGAAGAAGAAGTTCGGTAGTACTTATTGCTTTATACATGTTGTTGTTGGTCGATAATTTTAACTGTCAACTTTCTATCAAAAACAAGGTATTTCTCTAAGTTTTAGTATAAGAAGTAATTCTCGAAGAAATGGAAATATTTTGATGGACACAGAGAGTTTAACGACCAACTATACGACCGAAATAAAATTTCGACCGAATAGCTCCGGTCGTATAGATATTTTTTCCATCGACAATTCTTTTTTCATATGTACTAACGGTTTAAACGACCAACTATACGGCAAAAATAAAAATTTCCGGCCATATAGCTATGGTTGTATAGATATCGGTGCTTTCGTACGAATTCGTTTCCACATATTAATTGTTTAACGACCAACTATACGACGGGAATAAAAAATTCCGTTTGTATAGTTCTGGTCGTATAGATATCATGCCTTTGGAAAAATTCTTTCCTAGGTACAGACTATTTGACGACCAACTATATGGCAAGAACAAATTGTTCCGTCCTTATAGTTCCGGCCGTATAGCTGTGTCGCTCGTTGGAAACCCTAAAATATTGACAGAAGACCAACTATACGGCGGGAACACAATGTTCCGGACATATAATTGCGCCCGTATAGTTGCGTCTGACCACAAAATCACATTGGAAGGCACCTCCAACTCCAAAACTTCAATCTTTTTCTTTCTTCTACCTCCAAACTCTCTCAAAACCTGAAGAGATCTTTACTTCTACTCAATTTCGTTCGATTTCCTCACACACAAGTGATCTACGGTATGTTTCTCCTCCGATCCTCCAACTACTTTTTGCAAATTCATTTTCGATCTATCGTCATTATAAATCTAGGGTGAGACCTACTATGAACTAATTGCCATGATTCTCTTACCTAGATTATTATTTTGAGAGGATTCTTTTGTGTTCTATGATGAGGAATATGTTATACTTATTATTGCTGGATCAAAAAGTTGTATTTTGTCTTCCTTTATTTTATTAGATGATGAACACAAGGAGCCGAACTCGTGCTCATGCTTTCTCTAGCGCTTCTCGGGTTGTCGCTCAGGAACACATGGGGATACGGTTCAGGAATAAGCTCCAATTTGATCGGTTCGATAAGATCAAGAACCGTGAAGTGAAGGCAACCAAGTGGCCTTGCCCCATTATATTGAACCAACTCGGTATTTTTGATGACTTCAATTTACTTTGCAATATAGTTGGCCTGCTGAACTTTGTGTACAATGATGTGCCTACCTATCACGAGTTAACCCTTGAATTTTTAAGTTCTTTTCAAAACACCGTTAAACTATGGCATGGAGAGGACCGTATTTGTTTCCGGTTCATGAACAAAAATTACACTTTAGCACTAGATGAATGGTGTGCATGTTTTAATTTCCCGAAGAATGATGTTAATGCATTGCGCACTTCATTTACTAGCTTAGACCCTTCCCCTGAACAATATTATAATGGAATGAGCTTCACTTCTAGAGTGAGCAAGGGGAAGAATATTCAACATCATGTAATTTGCTATTTGTTCTATGTTATTGCTGACACCTTGTAGGCACGTAATGAGTTCACAAGACTCAATGAGGAGGACATATTAGTCCTTGGAAAGGCTGCTTACATCAACTGCAACTTTTCACTCAACTTGGGCACAATCCTTGTGCGCTACCTAGAGCACCAATCCTCCCAAATCCAAGGACCAATTATAGGTGGAGGCGCCATCACCGTCCTTGCCACTGCCCTAGGCATCAACCTAGGTGAGTTGTAACCTGTGTTAGGTGAGAAAAATGTTGGTTTCTCTACTTTGAAAGCTTGTGGAATGCTCACTAGGAGAGGTGGTGTTTATTACCTGCATATTGTTGGAGTTGGGTGTATCTACCTCACTCCCATGCCTAATGGTCTTTTCTCTATTGAGGAAGGATGTTTGCTATATGACTTGCAGGTTGAGCAACACCAACTCAAGGAGGAGATTCCGGATGAGGATGAGGACCAAGGAGAGGACCAAGAAGAGGAGCAAGAAGTCCCTCATCAAGAGGAGCAGCCATCTACCCAGTTCGCTACATACCAAGACTTCCATGAAGTTGGAGGGACTGTGGAGAGAATGCATAGCCTCTCTTTGAACCTCTGAGAATCTACTAGTAATTTATCAACTCAATTTGTGAACTGGAGTTCTGACTTTTTCCCACCACCACAATAATTTGAAGGGCTTGCAAAAGCCTAAGCTTGGGGAAGTTTCCTTGTGTATCTTTATTTGGCGATCATTTGCTTTTCTTTATTTCGAGGTTGTGTTTTTAATTTGAGTTTATAAGCACTCATGTTGGTTTCCCTAACACTTTATTCTTAGTTCTTTCAATTTTCTTTAGATATTTTCTAGCCGAGCTTTGCCGCCAATTTTCTGTTCTTTGATTCCCTCTCTTAAAAAAATAACAAAAAGATTTCTCCATTTTTCTTTATTTTCCCTCTTTCTTTTCTTTCTGCCTCGAGGTTCTCATGTATTTGCAGGAGAGTGGTCGACTTTGAGTTTCCAAGAAACAAATAAATAAGGAAGAGAGAAGTGGAACCAAACATGAGAGGTATGCCTTATGACTCCCCGCTTTTGAAGTTTGAGAAACCCATGGTAGTTAGTAGTAACAGTTGAGATATTATATTGGTGGAGTGAGTCTTTTTATTGTAGTAAGAGATTCTTTTGCATGGGTATTTAGTTTGGTACTTTTCATTCCATCTCTTGTAGTTAACCAAGTCTTGCCTAAAAATTTGCTAAACAATTGTAATAAGGAAAAGTCTCACAATTGAAGGCTTGGGTGTTTAAGTGTTTAGTCTTGAAGGCTTATTTCTAGAGACATTCAACACCACTGAAAATGTTGATTGACTTGATAACTCTCTTTAAAAGGATTTGTTCGATTGAATTAATGTTTAGCAGTTTTTGTGAGCATTCCAAAGTTTGACTTGTGAATCATAAGAATGATATTGCTTTACGCGTGTCAAACTTCATGGGATGCCAACAACTCCACTAGCCTACGAATGATATTCATGGAGGAAACTCCTAGATTTCGGCTATGAGTTGATTAAACACATGTAGCAGCAATGATATAGTGGGTAAGATTCTTGGCACTCCTGGGTAGCTGTGTTCATGATGGAATCACTCCTCTGGCTATTATGAGTAATCATTATGCAAAAGGAACAAAAACCTTAGTGATGCCACGAGTGTCCATCGCATCCCGATAAATTAAAACAAAATTTGGGCATGCTCTCAATTATTCAAAAACTGAAATTATTGAAGGACAATGAATAGAAAAGTAGTTCTTGAAAAGTCTTGATTTATTGATTTGGGAGAATTTAGATACTCTAGTGTATATGCTTTTCATGAAAACTCTCACACTCTCAATTTACATGATTATACTTTATGTTCAAAGGCAAGCCTATGAGTTGATTACATGACATGGAATAAAGTTTACTCATTTGAATCATCCATGTCAATAATAATTTTGCTGCGCTACAAGGATGCATAAAACCTGTATGATATGCTTGCCATTACTCTATCTATGCTGGAGTTTTTCAGATTTATGAAGTGGAGGAAATATGAGACTACCAATCATGAGTAAGATCATCATCTCGTTATTTCAGTTTAAATGTTGAGTTCCTTTTTGATTTTGGTTTTCTTGCTCGGGGACGATCAAGTTTAAGCTTGAGGAGGTTGATGGCTCTGAAATATAGTCATCTACGTCCACATTTAAATTGGATATTATTCACTTTTTTGATGAAATATTAAACTTTACCACTAATGCCTAATATTCAAAGGGGTATGCAACCCTTTCTTTCTATTTTTTCCTTCGCAGATAATGATGTTTTATGATGGGAATCACTACATTAAAGTCAAAGATATGAGATTTCCAACAACCAGAAGAAACCAGGAGTCATGGATCGGAGGCAGATGCTTTAAGGACCAACTATACGACCAGAATAAAATTCCGGTCATATAGTTCTGGTCGTATAGTTGCCATCGACGCCGCTAGGTCAAAAAGAACAACTTTTGTGAAGGGACCCCTATATAAAGAGGCCTCGGGCGACGAGAAACAAGCGCTCGCAAAAACCATCAGCCACCCCTAGATCTCCATCCAACCGACAAGCCACCGTAGGAAAAGACATAGATCTAATCTCTCCACCATCATAGCCATATTCTAAAACTCCCGAAGGTCCATTGAAGTAACTTCACTACTCTTTGCTTCCCGAGGATTCGATAAACCTAGGTGTAGTAGGGAAAACGAAGCTATACTACATCTGTAATCCGGATTGAAGGTATCAGTGGTACCATCCTCGCCATAAGGCAGCACCATCTGTAGCTTAGAATGCTCGAAAATTCTGCAATACTCCACCAACAATTGATCGAGTTCGAAAGGATGGTCATTGATCCATAATCCTCCTACTCCATACCCAAGTACAACCCTTGGCTCCTCTTCCCACACAAGAGCCTCAAAGTCGTAAGATCTAATCTTGGATAGGTCCATATAGTATATGTTTCCTTCCTACACCGTGGGTACCCTGGCGCTATCGATGCAGACACACCGGTTGTTAGCAACAAAGAGAGCACGACTTGCGATGCCTCTGACTGGATGAAGGACACGGTTCTGGGTATCAACCCGGTAAACAACCGGCCTGTCGCCATGGACCAGTCCACTCACAATGAACAACAACTCCCCGTCAGACTCGACGAGATAAAAATGATTCTCTAGGAACTGGTAGCCCGGAACAGGGCCTGCAATGGTCGGATGCATCTCTAGGGTCCGTGCAGAGCGCTGGAACTGGACATCTCCATGAGCAGAACCACACATAGTCGAGAGGACAGACCCGTATCTATTTGCAACAAAAACATCACCGGTGAAAGAAGTCATGCTCCCGAGTTCCGCGAAGTCATATGGCGAGAACGAACCTTCACCAAAGACCGGGCTACTCCCTTCCTCCGTGCCCTCATCCGCCCATCGAATGGTGGTGTTCAGATGGTTTGATGTAAACACAATCAACAACGGGAACATCGTCACAACGACATAATCCACCTGCTCGGTTGGTATCTCTGCCCTCAGGCGCTTGATAGAGCCCGAGAAGGGGTTGTACAAATGAGTCTTGTACGGCTGGACCCTCTGTCCAAGTACAAGGAGGCCGCTAGTTGTGCTACCGACATAAAAGTACCTTCTAGAGAGAGAGAGAGGAGAAACGGAGATTCAGTCAAGGTAAACAGACTAAAATTCAATCAAGGTAAACCATGGAGAAAAATCATGCGCAACAAGTGGACGAAGAAACAGAACTTGAAAAACAGATAGTATAGGATGTGAATGCAAAATAAGGATCACATATATACAGATGAATATCAAGAAAGCACCTACGAATAACCCGTCTAATCTTCTCCTCAAGGTGGCAGCCAGTCTCACATTTAGCAATGTGATGGCGTCGTCGTCTACCGGATATTCCTCCGAAAAGTGGTGCTCCAGAACAATCCAGTTAGCTAGCATAAAGTGCTCCTCCGTGCAGCCGCGCCAGGCGTTGTATACTGCCCGGCAGGCGGCATAGTAGTCGAAGTTGTCCGTCGAAAGGAAGATGTCAGGATCTTCTAGACGAGTCCCTCAGGGAGACTAGCCCACGATGAGTCCTGCTACTTCTTGCTGGCCATGGATGATGCCGCTTGAGTGGTCTCAGTCCCGTTAATTGGCCGAGGAAGCAGTTCTAGACACACACATTTAGGAAATGCCTGGGAAAGCCAAGCGAAGCGTCTAGAAAGGAGACGACGGCATGCACACAACTACCGCAACCGCGTTTCACCAAACTGGCATGAGCACACGCCTGCGCCTATGCACGCGCACTAATTACGGACAACGGACATGCACACTAGCGTATGACTCCTAGGAGAACGCGAATGTGTACGATGATACTAGTAGTAGTATCCTAACCTAATTGTATTGTTTATTCCTGGGAGCACGCGAATGTGTATAGAAAATTGTAGGTATCACCAACATTCATGGCATTTCTTGCACAAAATACAGAAACACAGTTTGTGGCTTAAATTTTTGCACCTAGCCCAAATGAATTGCTTAAGTTAACAAGATGAATAAGAGAGAATCTCAATGTTCATACACCACAATTCATACTTGCAAGATCCATTTATTCATAGATTTCCCACACGCAGGTGGGAAAACAAGCTTCGAGGGGAAACAAGAAAATTGAATGGGACGTGACACTAGCAGGTGGGCCCACAGAATACGTGACACTGGCAAGCGGGAGCGCGCGGTTTTACCAGTTTTTTCATAGGAAGTGGACGGCAAGCATGGACAATCATGTCGCAGAATAGCCTACTCGTGGATCACTCTTACGAAGAACCATCACAATCGTCCAACCGCCCCGATCAAACGGTATGTAACAATCGAGATGCAGAACAAGTGTCTTTGAAACTAGTGGTACAATGCATGTTGCAGTTGGACCCTAGCATGTTGCTAACGTTCCTGAACATGGTTGGACACCACATGGTGGAGTGGCATCATTGCATGTGTACTTCTCAAAAACCACAATGATGCACACTGACTCACACACACACACACATCCAAGTGGGTGTGCTGATGCAGCATCTTCCAAACTGGTGGTACAATGCATGCTGTAGTTGAATCCCAGCATGCTGCTAGGGTTCCTGGACATGGCTGGTCACCACATGCTGGAGTGGCATCATTCCATGTGTACTTCTCCAAAACCACAATGATGCACACTCATACACACACATCCAAGTGGGTGTGGTTATGCAGCATCTTTCAATCTGGTGGTGCAATGCATGCTGCAATTGAATCCCAGCATGCTGCTAGGGTTCCTGGACATGGTTCGACAACACATGTTGGATTGGCATCATTCGATGTGTACTTTTCCAAAACTACAATGATGCATACTGATAAACACACATATATATATGCAATGACATCTAGTGGATCCATGTGGTTTATGCAAAGAACACACATGCAATGACTCTAGTGGATCCATGTGGTTTAGGAAAAGAACACACATGGAGAGAACTCTAGTGGATCCATATGGTTTAGTAAAATAACACACATGTAGTGAACTCTAGTGGATCCATGTGGTTTAGGAAAACAATACGCATACAATGATATCTAGTGGATCCAATGTGGTTTATGAAAAGAACACACATGCAATGACATCTAGTGGGTCAATGTGGTTTAGGAAAAGAACACCACATGCTGGAGTGGCATCATTCCATGTGTTCTTCTCAAAAACCACAATGTTGCATAGTGATACACACACACATCCAAGTGTGTGAGGTGATGCAGCATCTTTCAAACTGGTGGTACAATGCATGCTGTAGTTGAACCCCAGCATGCTGCTAGGGTTCCTGAACATGGTTTCACACCACATGCTGGAGTGGCATCATTGCATGTGTACTTCGCCAAAACCACAATGATGCACACTGATACACACACATCCAAGTGGGTGTGGTGATGCAGCATCTTTCAAACTAGTGGTACAATGCAAGCTGCAGTTCAACCCCAGCATGCTGCAAGGGTAACTAGACATGGTTGGACACCATATGCTGGAGTGGAATCATTCCATGTGTTCTTATCCAAAACCACAATGATGCACACTAATACACAAACATGCACATCCAAGTGGGTGTGCTGATGGAGCATCTTCCAAACTGGTGGTACAATGCATGCTGAAGTTGAACCCCAGCATGCTGCTAGGGTACCTGGACATGGTTGGAAACAACATGCTAGAGTGGCATCATGGCATACGTACTTCTCAAAAACCACAATGATGCTCACTAATACACACACGCACATCCAAGTGGGTTGTGGTGATGCATCATCTTTGGAACTGGTGGTACAATGCATGCTGCAATTGAATCCTAGCATGCTGCTAGTGTTCTTGGACATGGTCGGACACCACATGCTGGAGTGGCAACATTCCATGTGTTCTTCTCCAAAACCACATTGATGCTCACTGATACACACACACATATATACAATGACATCTAGTGGATCCATGTGGTTTATGAAAAGAACACACATGCAATGACTCTAGTGGATCCATGTGGTTTAGGAAAAGAACACACATGTAGTGAACTCTAGTGGATCCATGTGGTTCAGGAAAAGAGCACACATGCAATGACATCTAGGGGATCCAATGTGGTTTATGAAAAGAACACACAAGTAATGACATCTTGTGGATCCATGTGGTTAAGGTAAAGAACACAACATGTTCGAGTGGCATCATTCCATGTGTACTTTTCCAAAAACACAATGCTGCACACTAATACACATACATCTAAGTGGGTGTGGTGATGCAGCATCTTCCAAACTGGTGGTACAATGCATGCTATAGGTGAATCCCAACATGCTGCTAGAGTTCCTGAACATGGTTGGATACCACATGCTGGAGTGGCATCATTCTATGTGTACTTTTCCAAAACCACAGTGATGCACACTGCTACACACACATCCAAATAGGTGTGGTGATGCAGCATGTTTCAAACAGGTGGTAGAATGCATGATGTAGTTGAATCCCAGCATGCTGCTAGGGTTCCTGGACATGGTTGGACACCACATGCCAGAGTGGCATCATTCCATATGTTCTTCTCCAAAACCACAATGATGCACAATGATACACACTATGGCATCCCGCAATTTCACTACTAGAAAATCGCGTTGTTTTTGTGCATTGCATCATCATGACCGCATGCTCATGTCATCATGCCACCTTGCATTTGAGCATCGTCATGTCTTCTTGCATTTAGTTTGCATAAAAATATTTTCGAAAAGTCTATTTTTGTTTTCTAAACGCCCCGTCTTTATTTCAAATACAAAACCGGGTCTCCGGATTATTTTGTTTTGTCTACCAACGGATTTCCAAAGCCCCGTTTTAAATATTAAAATATTTATTGTATTTTTAGGGGCAGCCGTACCGGGCCGATCTGACCCAGTCGGCCACCCCCAGTACAAAAACCAGTTTCCCCAAACCCTTTTCTACCTACCGTAATTCTACCCAGCCTCCCTCCACCTCACTCCCACCAATCGCAACCCGCCACCTCACCGCTTCCTCCACCCCATCCACTCCTAAACTGCCACCTCACCTTACCAGCAACCCACGTCGCCCTTCCCCTGGTCCAACCCACCACCTGCAGGTCCCCCGTCGGGCCCACTCCCCGGCACCCACCTGGCGCGCCGACCGGCCGCCCACTAGGCACGTGCCCCGAGCCCCCGACCCCCTCCCGCTCCTCCCCGCCTCGGGACCCCCGCGTCTAGCCCTACCACTCCCGCTCGTGCTCGCACGCCACATCCTCCTCGTCCCACGACCCTGCCGCCTCCTTCCCAGGCGCCCGCCGCCGCCCGGCCTCGCTCCCCCTTCTCGCCCCGCAGCCCGACCGCGCCAGCCCCGAGCTTGCTCGCCATGCCGCCCCTTCTCCCCGCCGGCCTTCCTCGCACCGCCAGCCTTCGTCGCCGTCTCCTCCAACCCCTCTTCCCCGCCTGCGCCCGTCCTCGTGCGCCGCTCCTCCCCGCGTCTGAGCCACCACCGGATCCCCACCACCGTCCTCGCTTTCCCCGTCGTCCCCGCCGTCTGGTTCCCCCGCCGCCGCCGCCAGGCCCTGCTCCCTCCTCTACGGGCGCCGTCGCCGCTCGAGCAGGCCACCGCGCCAACCCACGCCGGCACGCTTCCTCCTCCCCCGCCGCATCTGGACGCCTCGAGCCCGCCCCTCCTCGCCTCTGCACCGCCGCGGTCTCCGCTCGGCCTCGCCCAGCGCGAGCCTTCGCCTCCCTGAGCGCCCCGCCGTGGAGCTCCTCCACCTCTCCCCGTACCGCACGAGGCTGCCGTCGGCCGTTCCCACCTCGTGTTGTCGCCGTGCTATTCTCCTCTGCATCTTGTCGCCGCACGTGACTCCCTGTCTGGAGTTTGTTGTACTGCATGTATGTGTGCTCCTTGTGCATGGGCCAGCACCGTTTTAGCAATCTGCTAGGGGCTCGTATACCCTGTTTAGCCAAGTTTAACCAACGCCAAGAGCTGCCACCACATTGACCCATCAAGTCAGGATCGTCCGACATGACAACTCAAGACCGAGTTCTTCACGAATCGCCAAGACCCCGATCCACGGACCCGATGGTCGAGACCCCAAGACCGTACCCTGGGGTCGACCGGAGCTTCTTCAGGGACACCAAGATCCTCGACCCGATGATGCTCGGCACACCAAGTTCGTCGAGTATGCCGACATAGCGCTGAAGACCACGGTACTCGAAGACCGAACCCGGCGGCACGCCAAGTTCTCCTTCCCGGATGCCAAGGTCACCTACACGGAACATCAAGATCTTCTGGCGCCGGGACCCAAGACCGCCACCACCACCCGAGGACTACGACAAGATCGTTCCCAACCCGCCAAGTTCGCCTAACCGGACACCGTGCGACAAGATCTTCTTCCCGGATCCGAAGACCCCGGTACCCGATCCACCCAAGTTCGCCATCGATGACAAGATTGACACCGACCCGGGCGAATCCGATGCGCTCCCGACGCCAAAGCAAGTCCTTCTTCCCGGATGCGACAAGATCTACTCCGTGTCCGAGGGCGTTTCCATCGAGACCGATCCCGTCGAACCGTTCCCCCGTCGAATCCCGAGATTGACCCTGAACTCCTCGAAGCCCAAGTTCGCCGAACCCTAAATGTGATTCCCTATCCGAGACCCCCATTATTTAATAATATGACATTATCACTGGTTGCATATTAACTGTTCATCTCGCATGCACATCATAATCATGCCGGATCTTCTACCATAGTATTAAATATTGCATCCGGTGTTTCTTCTAGTGTTTGCTTCTTCGCGGACTAGGCCGATGATTTGATGCGAGTATCGACAAGTTCTCCAGATATGATCCTTCGGTAGTGTTTTCCCAGGCGAGCATCTCTTCCCCTTCTACCTATTTTGCATTTATAGTCTTTATTTCCTCCTGTTGATCTATTGCTATCCGTGTCGCGATGCTTTAGTTCCCGCATACCAGTTATATCCCGAGCAGCCTCTATATTGCCTTGGACACCTCCCATTACCTGTGTTTGGTAGATAGCTGGCCTTGTGAGTCGTAGTTGCTTGCTCAGGTGCGATCTTGTGTTGTTGAGTACCACAGTTGTTGTATTGATGGCAGATGTTTATTGGTGGAGATGCTTAATGGTGGAGGTGATCATGACTTTAATTACAACTATTAAAATGCTAGATATAACTAATGCAGAGGCATCGGTGGGCAATAGATGTTATTTGGTTCTTCCACGCCCACTTGTGTCCCGTAGGACCCCGAGTACTTGATACCTATTCCTTGATTTTTCGCACTATCCACATCCGGGAGGCCTTATGGACCCCCCTGAGCCAGAGCTTGATTCATTTCTATTTCTTAGGGCCACAAACTAGTTTGGGGTTTTATTACTATCCTGTACTTATGCCATGTTACTGTTTTATTTAAGATTGTGCGTGGAGCACCTATACTGTTTAGGATCATGACACGTTTTCGCTGTATCGACAAGCCCAGTCACACTTTCGGGTTCCCAGTCGTTTGCAGCCGTCCACACAAACCCTGGGTCCGTTCCGGAGCCGGCCAACTTCGTTGCGGGTAGCTTAGTGGGGTGGCCCCCTGAAATATATCTGAATCCTGTGATCGCTTTGTCGTGAATGCCTCGTTGGGTTTTGATTTGGTTTTTCCGAGGTTGATTGAGTGTGTGTTGCTATTTGTGCACCCCTGCAGGGTAAAACTTTCTGAAAGCCGTGTCCGCGGTTATGGACGACTTGGAGCACAGTATCTCGATCATAGACAATCATAACTAAAGTAGTGCTATAAATTTGACTTAATATGTGACTATTAATCAGCTCAAGTATAACGGAATGGATATTAAAGATGCCAACAACTGGTGGATCTGTGGTGATCTATGTCATACTATACCTGCCTAGTAAGTATTGCAACTCCAATGGAAGGGATAAAAGTCCCAACCACTGCTGGGTTTTGGGATTCCTCAGGACAATTATATCTGCCTAGTAAATGTTCCAACTACAACGGAATGTTAACTAAAATTTCCCACTACTTATTCTTCAGGATGACTCATGCTGTCTGTATCTGATTAGTAAATGCTACAACTATAATGGAATGAGTAAAATTGCCAACCGTGTGAGTTCCTCGGTCTAACTTCCTCGTTTGGTCTCGAGGGGGAAATACCAGGATGGGTATGTTTGGTGTAGTCTCAGGTTGGATCCGAATAGGTCTTTCTTATCCCTCTCTAATAGCCGCCAGTTTCACAAAGTCTCTATAGGTTGTTTAGTGCTGCTGCGCTACCGCTTCAGTCCACCATACCTATGTAGGCGAGAGCCACCGAATTCTAGCCTCGCCGTGTACTGGCCTCAGTACTGACGCTCCTCTTTTTCCTTTGCCCTTTGTCGGCACCCCTTTTGTTTTAGCAGGTTTGAGATCGCCGTCATTAGCAGGGTTACCCCTCCGGCTTGGCCTGGGCAGGGTTATGGACGCCATTGGTTACTCTTCAGGGCTCTTAGCCCCATTTGCATCTTGTCCGTAGTCGGACGCTCTATCGTTTTCAAGGTGATTTGGGTCTTTGTATTGTATATCTGTATTCTTGACTCAGGGAGTCGTTGTTGTATATATATCGGTTCTGTGGGTCCCATCGAGGACTATTGTGTAATGTTATTACTTCGTTTTCCACCCGCACGAAAGTGCCTGGTGGGCGTCCTTGAATCGTTTCTATGCGGGTTTGGCGGGAAGCGCTAAAACTTGCATAGGGCCGATTTGAGGGTGTTACACACACATACATCCAAGTGGGTGTGGTGATGCAGCGTCTTTCAAACTGGTGGTAGAATGGATGCTGCAGTTGAATCCCATCATGCTACTAGGGTTCCTGAACATGGTTCGATACCACATGCTTGAGTGGCATCATTGCATGTGTACTTCTCCAAAACCACAATGATACACACTGATACACACACATCCAAGTGGGTGTGGTGATGTAGCATCTTTCAAACCGATGGTACAATGCATGCTGCCCTTGAATCCCATCATGCTTCTAGGGTTCCTGGACATGGTTGGACACCACATGCTGGAGTGTCATCATTGCATGTGTACTTCTCCAAAACAACAATGAGCACACTAATACACACACACACATCCAAGTGGTTGTGGTGATGCAACATCTTTCAAACTGGTGGCACAATTCATGTTGCAGTTGAATCCCAGCATGTTGCTAGGGTTCATGCACATGGTAGGACACCACATGCTGGAGTGGCATCATTCTATGTGTACTTCTCTAAAACCACAATGATGCACACTGATACACACACATCCAAGTGGGTGTGGTGATGCAGCATCTTTCAAACTAGTGGTACAATGCATGCTGAAGTTGAATCCCAGCATGCTGCTAGGCTTCCTAGACATGGTTGGACACCACATGCTGGAGTGGCATCATTCCATGTGTACATTTCCAAAATCACAGTGATGCACACTGATACACACATATATATACAATGACATCTAGTGGATTCATGTGGTTTATGAAAAGTACACACATGCAATGACTCTAGTGGATCCATGTACTTTAGAAAAAGAATAGACATGAAGTGAACTCTAGTGGATCCATGTGTTTTAGGAAAAGAACACACATGCAATGACATCTAGTGGATCCAATGTGGTTTATGAAAAGAACAAACATGCAATGACATCTAGTGGATCCATGTGGTTTAGGAAAAGAACACCACAAGCTAGAGTGGCATCATTCCATGTGTACTTTTCCAAAACCACAATGATGCACTGTGATACACACACATCCAAGTGGGTGTGGTGATGTAGCATCTTTCAAACTGGTGGACAATGCATGCTGTAGTTGAATCCTAGCATGCTGCTAGGGTTCCTGAACATGGTTGGACACCACATGCTGGAGTGGCATCATTGCATGTGTACTTCTCCAAAACCACAATGATGTACACTGATAGACATACACACACATCCAAGTGGGTGTGGTGATGCAGCATATGTTAAACTGGTGGTACAATGCATGCTGCAATTGAATCCCAACATGCTGCTAGGGTTCCTGGACATGCTTGGACACCACATGCTGGAGTGGCATCATTCCATGGGTTCTTCTCCAAAACCACAATGATTCATACTAAGACACACACATATATATACAATGACATCTAGTGGATCCATGTGATTTATGAAAAGAACACACACATGCAATGACTCTAGTGGATCCATGTGGTTTAGGAAAATAATACACATGCAATGAACTCTAGTGGATCCATGTGGTTTAGGAAAAGAACACCACATGCTAGAGTGGCATCATTCCATGTGTAATTTTCCAAAACCACAATGATGCACACTTATACACACATATCCAAGGGGGTGTGGTGATGTAGCATCTTTCAAACTGGTGGTAGAATGCATGCTGCTGCTGAATCCCAGCATGTTGGTAGGGTTCCTAAACATGGTTGGACACCACATGCTGGAGTCGCATCATTCTATGTGTACTTTTCCAAAACGACAATGGTGCACAATGATAGACACACACACATCCAAGTGGGTGTGGTGATACAGCATCTTTCAAACAGGTGGTAGAATGCATGTTGTAGTTGAATCCCAGCATGTATTCTTCTCTAAACCCACAATGATGCACACTGATAAACACACACACACACACACACACACATATATATATATATATACAATGACATCTAGTGGATCCATGTGGTTTATGAAAAGAACACACATGCAATGACTCTAGTGGATCCATGTGGTTTAGGAAAAGAACACACATGCAGTTAACTCTAGTGAATCCATGTGGTTTAGGAAAAGAACACACATGCAATGACATCTAGTGGATCCAATGTGGTTTATGAAAAGAACACACATGCAATGACATCTAGTGGATCCATGTGGTTTAGGAAAAGAACACCACATGCTCGAGTGGCATCATTCAAGGTGAAACCACAATGATGCACACTACACACACATCCAAGTGGGTGTGGTGATGCAACATCTTTCAAACTAGTGGTACAATGCATGCTGCAATTGAATCCCAACATGCTGCTAGGGTTCCTGGACATGATTGGACACCACATGCTGGAGTGGCATCATTCCATGTGTTCTTCTCCAAAACCACAATGATTCATACTAAGACACACACATATATATACAATGACATCTAGTGGATCCATGTGATTTATGAAAAGAACACACACATGCAATGACTCTAGTGGATCCATGTGGTTTAGGAAAATAACACACATGCAATGTACTCTAGTGGATCCATGTGGTTTAGGAAAAGAACACGACATGCTGGAGTGGCATCATTCCATGTGTAATTTTCCAAAACCACAATGATGCACACTGATACACACATATCCAAGGGGGTGTGGTGATGCAGCATCTTTCAAACTAGTGGTAGAATGCATGCTGCTGCTGAATCCCAGCATGTTGCTAGGGTTCCTAAACATGGTTGGACACCACATGCTGGAGTGGAATCATTCTATGTGTACTTTTCCAAAACGACAATGGTGCACAATGATAGACACACACACATCCAAGTGGGTGTGGTGATGCAGCATCTTTCAAACAGGTGGTAGAATGCATGTTTTAGTTGAATCCCAGCATGTATTCTTCTCTAAACCCACAATGATGCACACTGATAAACACACACACACACACACATATATATATATATACATATATACAATGACATCTAGTGGATCCATGTGGTTTATGAAAAGAACACACATGCAATGACTCTAGTGGATCCATGTGGTTTAGGAAAAGAACACACATGCAGTTAACTCTAGTGAATCCATGTGGTTTAGGAAAAGAACACACATGCAATGACATCTAGTGGATCCAATGTGGTTTATGAAAAGAACACACATGCAATGACATCTAGTGGATCCATGTGGTTTAGGAAAGGAACACCACATGCTCGAGTGGCATCATTCCATGTGTACTTTTCCAGAACCACAATGATGCACACTCCACACACACATCCAAGTGGGTGTGGTGATGCAACATCTTTCAAACTGGTGGTACAATGCATGCTGTAGTTGAATCCCAGCATGGTGCTAGGGTTCCTGAACATGGTTGGACACCACATGCTGGAGTGGCATCATTCCATGTGTACTTTTCCAAAACCACAATGATGGACACTGATACACACATCCAAGTGGGTGTGGTGATGCAGCATCTTTAAAACTGGTGGTAGAATGCATGCTACAATTGAATCCCAGCATGCTACTGGGGTTCCTGGACATGGTTGGATACCACATGCTAGAGTGGCATCACCCATGCGTTCTTCTAAAAAACCACAATGATGCACAATGATACACACATACATCCAAGTGGGTGGGGTGATGCATCATCTTTCAAACTCGTGGTAGAATGCATGCTGTAGTTGAATCCCAGCATGTTGGTAGGGTTCCTGGACATGGTTGGACACCACATGTTGGAGTGGCATCATTGCATGCATACTTATCCAAAACCACAATGATGCACACTAATACACACACACATCCATGTGGGTGTGGTGATGCAGTATCTTTCATACTGGTGGTACAATGCATGCTGGAGTTGAATCCAAGCATGCTCCTAGGGTTCCTAGACATGGTTGGACACCACATGTTGGGGTGGCATCATTGCATGTGTACTTCTCCAAAACCACAATGAGCTTACTGATACACACACACATCCAAGTGGGTGTGGTGATTTATCATCTTTCAAACTCGTGGTACAATGCATGGTGCAGTTGAATCCCAACATGCTTCTAGGGTTCCTGGATATGGTTGGACACCACATGCTATAGTGGCATCATTGCATGTGTTCTTCTCCAAAACACACATATATATATATACAATGACATCTGGTGGATCCATGTGGTTTATGAAAACAACATATATACAATAATGACATCTAATGGATCAATGTGGTTTATGAAGAGAACACACATGCAAAGACATCTAGTGGATCCATGTGGTTTATGAAAAGAACACACATGCAATGACTCTAGTGCTTAGATCTTGGCATAATTTGATGTATGCCAAGATGTATTTCATTGTATAAGACACTCACTTTCCATTTTTATACTACTCAGTTTTACCCTTGGTTTTTTTGTGCTACTCAGTTTTGCCTTCTCTCGTGTAGAAGCCCAACCTTGTGGTCACTCTGTCTGCTACACCATGGTTGGTTGTCACAGTTTTCACATGGATCATGCACATCATGTATGGATCCTCTATGATCCAACGCGGATTGTAGCACATGCCGTGCCCTTCATAGTACAGCGTGAGACAACGCGGACGTCTCTCTCAACGAGACTTCTTCGAGAAGGAACATGTAACTACCTCGGTGAATTACGCTCTTAGTTACATGCCTGGATGAGCGAAAGTGGTTAAAATAGTACGGTGGGGCCCAGGGCCACTCACGGTAGACCTTTTGGCCGTCCTAACCACTTTCAGAACATCGGGACAAGAACGAGCGGCGTAATCGGCACGCGAAGGGATCAACTACATACACAAGTGAGTATGTATGCAAGCCACATACAACAGTTCTCAGAGCCACTCCATCTAAAAGAAATAGAAATATTGCAATGCCATACGGCAAGATTCTAATATCCTAGATAGAGATAATATTTTAGGATATCTCCTCATACATCAAGCATCAGAGTATTAGGCGGAAGCGGAAAACAAGTTCCGAGTACGGATAAGAAGCAAATTGGCATAAGATGCCACATAAATAAACACATCCCGCCCACAGATCTCACGGATCCTCGTTCCTAGAATCTCTACACCGAGTGATCGTTGACCACATCATCTGTCTCCTCCACCTAGTATCCATCTTGCGGGTACACCTATTCATCTGAATCAAACAATTTATCGTGTGAGACCCTAGGGGTACTCAGCAAGTCTTTATGCCACTAAAGGGGACACAACCTGGGGTGACGCAATTGCAGCAAAAGATAATATCTAACAAGTCTATAGACACTCGCTAACCATCTGCCTAACCAATGATAGACGGATGTCCATGAATTAAGAACAACAGTTATAACAGTATATTTAACAGATCCATCCTCCTCCTCGCTTATCAACGAGGAAGCGGACGAACAACCCCCCATCCGTTGGCAGTTTTATCAACCATTCCCTGAGTATTGCACTATTTACTAGTCAGGTACTTAGTCAATTTAAAAGCGGTACTTTAGTTAAACTTGTCTATGATCGAGAAACTGTGCTCCAAGTCGTCCATAACCGCGGACACGGCTTTCAGAAAGATTTACCCTGCAGGGGTGCATGAATAGCAACACACACTCGATCAACCTCGGAAAAACCAACTCAAAACCCAACGAGGTATTCACAGCAAAGCGATCACAGGATTCAGTAATATTTCAGGGGGCCACCCCATTAAGCTACCCGCAACGAAGCTAGCTGACTCCAAGACGGACTCAAGGTTTGTGTGGACGGCGGTAAATGAGTGGGATCCCGAAAATGTGACTGGGCTTGTCGATACAGCGAAAACGTGTCACGATCCAAAACAGTACAGGTGCTCCTCGCACAATCTTAAATAAAGCAGTAACATGGCATAAATACAGGATAGTAATAAAGCCCCAAACTAATTGTGGCCCCAAGAAATAAGAATGAATCAAGCTCTGGCTCAGGGTGGTCCATAAGGCCTCCCGGATGTGGATAGTGTGAATAAACAAGGAACAGGAATCAAGTACTCGGGGTCCTACGGGACACAAGTGAGCATGAAAAACCAAATAGCAGATATTGCTCACCGGTGTCTCTTTCATTAGTTATCCCATTACTACACAGGTTAAGTTGTTTAGGTACCTCATTATCCATCAGACACTCACATACCCTACACATGCTTTTCTACGACTCGCATGGCTCAAACAACTCCTGTAGTAATGGCTCATGGGATTGAGGAACAAGCTTTGGTGGGGTTTAAAAGTAAAGGCTATGCAGTACTTGGGATTTCAATTTAATGCAATCGCGACTCAATGATGCAAGAATAAGATAGAGGCAATAGGTACTATATGTATGCAAGCATGTGGTAGTGCTTACCTGGCAGCTCAGTTGAAGCGAGAGATGGATCTGGGTAGTACTCCTGTGATTCCTGGTAATTCTCCTGTTGGGTGTCTATTCGAAGAAGATCCAAACAAACAAGGGCCAACATAAATAATGTGCACAATCATAGGAATCAAAATACGACAAGCAAACAAGCATGCCATGATGAATGATGCACAATTTACATGGCATTAAAGTAACATGGCAAGGTAAGGTGTGGGATACAAGAATAAAGCATTTTATTATTTATTTGGCCAATTTTGTTGTCATAAACAATTCTGATTTATAAATATGGTATGATGCATGCTTCAATTCAGAACAAGGAATGCATAGATAGAATGGGCTCGTCGCGCTGATCAATTTAGACATATTATTTGTCAAATTAGGAGTTATAGATTTAAAGTTATTGATTTATTAAGAAAAGGGCATTTATTTGTAATTTAATCACCTCGAAATTTTAAAGTGCTTAAATAATATTTTGAATGGCATATTTGAATTCCTCACATTTTTCTGATTCAAAAACATATATTATATGTATTGTTTGGATTTATAATTTGAAAGTTATTTAAAAATCCGATTTGAATTCGAATTTAAACAATTTCTGGAAATGTTTATTTTAAAACAGAAAAACAAAAACGTTTTATACTCAGACAGACCCAGCCCCAGTCGCTGATAGGTGGGCCAGCTGCTGGCTGGGACACACGCGCCCGGAAAGATTTTCTCACCGCGGCGCTACTTAGCCACAGCGATTGACAGGCGGGGCCAGCGGCTACGGGCCCACGTGACAGCGGCTAAGCCCGCAGAGGCTGACAGGTGGGAACGCGCTGGACCGCGGGTTAGGTGTGTAGAAAGGCGGTTGCCTTTTTGTAAAGAAACCACAGACACTGACAGATGGGGTCGGGCTGGACCGCGGGTTGAGCCGGCAAAAGAGGTAGGGGTGTATGTGCAAAAAGGCAACGGCTACTGTTGTTCTTCTCGGTGTTCTGACGAAACTGACGGTGACAGCACGCGCGGCGCGGGACGGGGACTCAAACCGGGGATCTGGCCGTGCGCGCGGAGGGCGAAGCCGCTGTGGTAGGCCGGGGTTGCTGTTAGGAGGGAGTAGAGCGGCTAGGAGAGTGGTTTGCGTCGCGGAGGCGCAGACGCCCGCGGCCGATGGCGCACTGAGAGTGCTCGGCATAACGCTTGCCCCGGCTAGGGTTTTACAGCGAGGCGGAGGATGTCTAGGCGGAAGAGGGACTCACCGTGGGGTGGTTAGCGGCGGCGGATCGGCTTGGGGCGCAGCAGGACGACAACGAGGCTGGCGGCCTGCGAGATTAGGGTTTCGGCGGCGTCTTGGTACTGCGGCAGAAGCAGGGCTCCTCCTCCTCGATGGCGCGTCCAGGGTGAAGCAGGGGAGCCTCCTTGGCCTCCTCGACCACCTCCACATCAACCATGATCGCTGGAACGAGGGAGCGGCGGCGGTACTGGCGGGGACTGGCGAGAGGAGTTGGCGTTGGTGAAGAAGAAGGAGAGGAGAGGGCAGGGCCCTGGGGTGGATTTGGGGCTACCGAACGGGGGAAGAAAAGGGGTAGATAGAGACGGGGAGGAAGAGGGTGCCGTGTGGGCGCGCGGTAGAGGTAAAGTGGCTTCGGCCACTTTTCCTCCTCCTCGGTCACGTGCTCGATGTGAGCAGCCAGGGCAGGGGCAGGGTGGAGGCTGCCAGGTGGGCCAGGGGCGCCGGTGAGGTCGGTGGAGCCGGGCTGGTAGCGAGAGAGAGAGATCAGAGAGGGGGAGGCTCGGTTAAGGCTAGGGTTAGCCTCGGGTAGGTTTAGAGGGGAGGCTCTAGTTGGCTGGGGTAGATGGGATAGCTAGGGTGTGGGGCCAGGGAGAGTAGCTAGTGTGGCCTACTAGCAGGGAGAGGGAGAGGGGGAAGCCTCGACATGGGGTTTGCATGGGGTGAGTTAGATATTAGGGTTTAGAGAGAGGGTTAGAGTGAGAGATTAGTGAGAGGGGGTAGGTGTTAGGGTTTGGTTAGAGTCACATTTGGTCATACATGAGTGGAGGGTGAGAAGGAGAGAAAGGAGAGGACATGGTGTAGGTTTTAGCATGATTAACTACAAGCTCCACCAAGTGTGTGATGAAGGCATGGAGATAGAGATGATAGAAAAGGTGATGAGAGAAATGATCTCACATGACCTACATGTGTACATGCACTTGTGAGACTAGATGAGAAGGGAGACATTGATGCACTTGGCAAGGATACAAGATTAAGGTGGAAAATGATTTAGAGAAAGGGGAAGCTCAAGAAGATGATCCACTCATAGATCAAATAAAATCCAAAGGAGAACACATGATGGTGATGTTTGCATGGCCCATGCAAAATATTAAATGCTATGATTTAATCTTGTAAAAACAAAGTTAATAGTCATGGCATTTATACATATACATTCCAAGATATGGAAATAAAGCCATGCTAAAGGAAATAGAATTGGATCCACCCTAACCCACATGAGCTAGATTAAATGCCAAAAGAAAATAAAAGCCCATGGGTAATTAGGATGGTGGAATAATAAGGTGGTGACAAAGAAAGGTGGTGGAGTTGAAATAGAAGATATGCCCCCAACTCAACTTGGGAATTAAACAATATATCAATATCCAAAAACAATATCAAGAGGCAAATACAATTAATAATGCATATGAGAGAAGAACCAAAGAAAAAGGGTTTTATATGATGCTCAAATGCAAGGTGGCATGATGACATGAGCATGATATCATTATGATGCAACAGTTATATATTAGAAGTAGCAATTATCTTACTAGACCAAGTAGCATTACATTTGTTAGACAATTGGGATGCTACAACTCTCCCCCACTAAACAGGAATCTCGCCCCGAGATTCTAGGAAGAAGAAGAAGACTCAAAGAGGGTAGGATACTTGGCACGGAGCTCATCTTCACGTTCGCAAGTGGCTTCATCAACGGAATGGTGCGACCACTGCACCTTGCAGAACTTGATGGACTTGTTGCGAGTCCTTCTTTCTGTGACTTCAAGAATTTTTGTGGGGTGTTCTTGATAAGACAGATCTTCTTGGAGATTGATGAGTTCATGGTCCACGGTCCTGCCGGGATCCTTGAAGCACTTCTTGAGTTGAGAGATGTGGAAAACATCATGGACTTTGAGTTGTTCAGGGAGCTCAAGAGCATAAGCAACTTCTCCTCTTCTTCCACGAATTTTGAAAGGACCGATGTATCTAGGAGCCATCTTTCCTTTGATACCAAAGCGGTGCGTGCCTCTCATGGGAGTGACACGAAGGTAAAAGAGATCACCAGGGATATACTCCATGTCTGTGTGCTTTCTGTCATAATTGCTCTTCTGGCGACTTTGAGCAATCTTCAGGTTTTCAAGAATGATGTGAACTTTCTCCTCCGCTTGAGTTACAATGTCGGGGCCAAACAATATTCTTTCACCTACGCCCGACCAACCAATCGGAGTTCTGCATTTGCGACCATAGAGAGCCTTAAATGGTACCATGTTTAGACTTTTCTGGAAACTATTGTTGTAAGAGAATTCAGCATAAGGAAGACATTCTTCCCACTTCATGCCGAAAGAGATAACGCAAGCACGGAGCATATCTTCCAGAATCTGATTGATCCTTTCAACTTGTCCTTGCGACTGAGGATGGTAAGCTGTGCTGAAATTCAATTTTGTTCCCAAAGCATTTTGGGAACTTCCCCAGAACTTGGAAGTGAAGATGCTTCCACGGTCTGAACTGATCTCAAGAGGAACTCCATACAGAGAGACAATTTTGTTGATATAGAGCTCAGCCAACTAAATTGCAGAAATTGTTTCCTTGACTGGAAAGAAGTGAGCTACTTTAGAAAGCCTGTCGATGACAACAAAGATTGCATTGTTGCCCTTTTGCGACCTTGGAAAACCAGTGATGAAGTCCATCTCTACTTTCTCCCATTTCCATTCCAGAGGCTTCAATGGCTGTAGAAGACCGGAAGGTTTCTGATGGACAGCTTTAACTCTATGACAGACATCACACTCCGAGACATACTTAGCACAATATCGTTTCAATCCAGGCCACCAATATTGTGTTTTTAAGTCCATGTACATTTTAGTGCTGCCAGGGTGTATCGAAAGAACAGAATCATGCGCCTCCTTGAGAACTTGCTCTCTTAAACCCGGGTAGTTCGGAACAAACATCCGGTGTTCAAAGAAAAGAGTGCCTTGGTCGTCGACGTGTAAAGACTCATACTTAGGAAGCTGAATGTTGGAGATGATCTTTTTAGTGTAAGGATCACCAAGTTGAATAGAGCGAACTTTTTCTTCCAAGAGAGGTGTTGCCAGAAGGTTCAGAAGATACCCTTGATCCACAATTTCAAGGTTGAGCTTGCGGAATTCCTCGCACGAGAGAGGTTGTTGTTCTTCCACCATGAGGTTGTTGACATAAGCTTTTCGGCTGAGAGCATTGGCCATGACATTAGCTTTGCCCGGAGTGTATTTGATGGTCAAATCTAAATCATTGATTATTTCAATCCACCTCCTCTGACGAAGGTTGAGATCCGGCTGTGTGAAGATATACTTCAGACTCTTGTGATCAGAAAAGATCTCACAACGGTTGCCAAGCAAGTAATGCCTCCATACTTTCAAAGCAAAGACAACTGCTGCGAGTTCGAGGTCATGTGTAGGATAGTTGATCTCATGCGTCTTCAACTGTCGAGAGGCATAAGCAAAAACTTGCTTTTCTTGCATAAGGACCGCACCCAATCCTTGCAATGAGGCAACACAGAATATCTGGAAAGGCTTTGATGTATCTGGAGGAACTAAGACTGGTGTGGAAGTGAGCTTCTCTTTGAGTGTTTCAAAGCTTGCTTGACATGCAGGAGTCCAAAGGTATTTCTTGCCTTTCTCGAGGAGATCGGTTAGAGGTTTCGCAATCTTCGAGAAATTTTGAACGAAGCGACGGCAGTAACTGGCCAAACCAAGGAAACTCCGGACTTCTTTGACATTTATGGGTGGAAGCCAGTCCATAATTGTCTTAATAGTTTCTGGGTTGACGGCAATGCCCTTGGCAGAGATGACGTGACCAAGGTAGGTGACTTGAGGCAGCCAAAACTCACACTTGGAGAACTTTGCATACAGGCGGTTCTCACGAAGCTTGTTTAGGACACACCGAAGGTGTTCTTCATGTTCTTCTTTCAACTTAGAATAGACTAGAATGTCATCCAGATAGACCACAACGAACTTATCAAGATACTCCATGAAAACCGAGTTCATAAGCCTTGAGAAGGTGGCATGTCCATTGGTGAGACCGAAAGACATGACCGTGTACTCATACAGGCCATAGCGGGTGGTGAAAGCTGTTTTAGGAACATCTTCCTTGCGAATGTTGATTTGATGATATCCACTTCTCAAATCGAGCTTAGAGAATACCACGGCTCTAGCTAGCTGATCGAAGAGATCATTAATCCGTGGCAGGGGATATTTATTCTTGATGGTTTTAGCATTGAGTGCCCGATAGTCAACACAAAGTCTATCAGTCTTGTCTCGCTTCTTCACAAAGATGGTTCGACTACCCCAAGAAGAAGTACTGTGTTGAATGAAACCCAACTTCTCTTGTTCATCCAGCTGACGTTTAAGTTCAGCCAACTCAGCCGGACCCATTTTATAAGGCCGCTTGGAGATAGGAGCGGTACCTGGTTCAAGTTCAATCATAAACTCAACCTCACGATCCAGGCATACCTCGCAACTCTTCAGGAAAGACATCTGGAAACTCACAGACCACCGGAACACTCTGAATACCTTCCATAGCATCATCATTTAGATCCGCCAAAGAATAAAGCTGAATTGTAGGAGTCGGACTTGGAGAATAGACTATATGGCCTTTAGGAATTTTCAGAGAAACCGAACGTTCAGCACAATCAATCACAGCTGCATTTGCAGTTAACCAATCCATGCCCAAGATAACATCAATATCAGAATTTCCCATAATAATTAAGGAAGCCAGAAACGAAGAGCCACCAATCTCAATTTGATTGCCATGGCTGATATGAGCAGCCCTCATGTTTGACCCAGGAGATTGTACCACAAGATGATGCAATAAAGGAACCATAGCCAGATCTTGCTCATGCGCAAACTTGTGAGAAACAAAAGAATGCGAAGCACCAGAATCAAACAAAACTCGTGCAGGAACTGAGTTAACAGGAAGCCTACCCATCACAACTCCAGGTGCATGCTCAGCTTGAGCGGCGTTGACACAGTTGGCACGAGCAACCGTAGACCCAGGCTTAGTGTTGATGTTGAGAGCCCGAGGTGGAGGTGCACGAACCATAGGAGAACTTGCCGCAGGTCTTGGAGGTGGTGGAGGAAGAGCTTTGTTGTTCATAGGACAATTCCAGTGCTGATGCCCAGTGTTTCCACAAGTGTAGCAAGCACCAGGTGGACGTGGAGCAACGTAGCCAGGGACTCCGCCAGGCGCTCCAGGGTAGTTGTGGCTGTAGCCCCTGGGAGCCGCAGAGAAGGAGTTTGGTGGCCTTGCTGCGTAGCTTGACGGTCTTGGTGGAGCAGGGAGCGGCGGTGGGGTGTTAGGAACCCAAACACGATGCTTAGAAGGAGCTGTCATAGCAGAAGAGCTTGCTGCATCACGGCTGTGTTTCTTTGACTCCTCAAACACTTGCCTACTTGCTTCTTCCTGCAGAGCTGTGTGTTGGAGTTCCAGAAAAAACGCCGGCCTTGCATGTGTGATTGCATATTTGATGGATGCATTGAGGCCTTGCCTAAACCTCTTTTGCTTCTTCTTGTCATCAGAGGTCTCATCGCCACCATACCGAGAAAGGTTCATGAAGTTTCTGATGTAGGTATTGACATTGTCAGTGCCCTGCTTGAGGTTGAGAAACACTTCCTTCATCCTTTCCATGAAAATTTCTGACAGATATTGCTCTTTGTAAGCCCCAGTGAATTGCTCCCAAGTAGGCTGAAAACCAGGGAGGTCTGCCTTGAGGTAATTTTCCCACCACAGAACTGCATCTCCCTTCAGAAGGTGAGTGGCACATTTGACCCATTCTTGCTCGGGAACATCCGCAGTCATCAGCAACCTTGACACTTCAAGAAGCCAATCATCCGCATCAAGTGGCTAATCAGACACCTCAAATTGGCGTGGGTTGAACTTGAGAAAACTCTTGATGTCTCCACGCTTGGGAGGTGGAGGTAGCGGAACAAAATCGTTCCTCATGACACTTTCCTCGAAGCGCTGCTGGTTCTGCTGCATAGTGCCCAAAGCATTTGCAATACTTGCCAAAGAAGCCCCAAGTTCAGGTGGTATGTCCTCCTCAGAACGGCGTGGTGGTGCCATCCTGTGATTGATATAAAACACAAGTCAGTACTATAATGGAGAATGATAATAATCCAAAATAGTACCAAAATGGAATTAACCAAGATTAAAGGATGGAATTCACTGAGATGATATTAAAATATCAACAAAGTTCAAGGCACCTAGAAGATATTAAGCATAACGCACACGACTGAACAAGGAGTGTGGTAGACAAGCTAACAAAGAAAGAAATTCCGCAAATTTCGGCATTAAAATACCACTATATGCACAAAACCACTTAACGAATCAAGATTAGTAACTCTACTAATTCAATATACAAGAGCGAATGGTAAAAGTAGTGGTATGGTTGCGACTCCATTCCGCACTCAAATCATTACTCTGCACATGAATCAGTAAAACACATATCCCAACACCTTCTTCTTAAGATGAACCTAAAGATTGGTAACTACGAAAAAGAACACCCCAACAAGATAACGTCGGATAACAAAGAGTAAGATAGATCGCATCGGTATACAACGAATCAGAATAGATCGCGTCGGTTTACAAAGGCATGTCGGTATGGAATGTACCAACAGTTGATAACCAAAAGGCAGATAGTGATAACATTTGGATGCAACAGATAGACAAGGAATTCACACAGACACACACACACAACCTATGGTACTACGGAACCCAGAACACGAGAATCCTAGTTTAAATTTTTGGAAGAGGATTGAAAACGTTACACTTCCTTACCAGAAAAGGGTGGGTGGGTGGGTAAGAAGAAAAATGGAAGCAGTCCTACTCTCATGTTTGTTTTTCCCTAGTATACATAACTACCAAAATATTTGCTAGACAGACAACGACCATTTTGGCTAAGACCCTGAAGGGCGGGATGGCTCTGATACCAATTGTAACTACCTCGGTGAATTACGCTCTTAGTTACATGCCTGGATGAGCGAAAGTGGTTAAAATAGTACGGTGGGGCCCAGGGCCACTCACGGTAGACTTTTCGGCCGTCCTAACCCCTTTCAGAACATCAGGACAAGAACGAGCGGCATAATCGGCAGGCGAAGGGATCAACTACATACACAAGTGAGTATGTATGCAAGCCACATACAACAGTTCTCAGAGCCACTCCATCTAAAAGAAATAGAAATATTGCAACGCCATACGGCAAGATTCAAATATCCTAGATAGAGATAATATTTTAGGATAGCTCCTCATACATCAAGCATCAGAGTATCAGGCGGAAGTGGAAAACAAGATCCGAGTATGAATAAGAAGCAAATCGGCATAAGATGCCACATAAATAAACACATCCCGCCCACAGATCTCACGGATCCCCGTTCCCGGAATCTCTACACCGAGTGATTGTTGCCCACAGCATCTGTCTCCTCCAGCCAGTATCCATCTTGCGGGTACACCTATTCATCTGAATCAAACAATTTATCGTGTGAGACCCTAGGGGTACTCAACAAGTCTTTATGCCACTAAAGGGGACACAACCTGGGGTGACGCAATTGCAGCAAAATATAATATCTAACAAGTCTATAGATACTCGCTAACCATCCGCCTAACCAATGATAGAAGAATGTCCGTGAATTGAGAACAATAGTTATAATAGTATATTTAACAGATCCATCCTCCTCCTCGCTTACCAACAAGGAAGCGGACGAACAACCCCCCATCCGTCGGCAGTTTTATCAACCATTCCATGAGTATTGCACTATTTACTAGTCAGGTACTTAGTCAATTTAAAAGCGGTACTTTAGTTAAACTTGTCTATGATCGAGAAACTGTGCTCCAAGTCGTCCATAACCGCGGACACGACTTTCAGAAAGATTTACCCTCCAGGGGTGCACGAATAGCAACACACACTCGATCAACCTCGGAAAAACCAACTCAAAACCCAACGAGGCATTCACGACAAAGAGATCCCAGGATTCAGTAATATTTCAGGGGGCCACCCCATTAAGCTACCCGCAACGAAGCTTGCTGACTCGGAGATGGACTCAGGGTTTGTGTGGACGGCGGTAAACGACTGGGAACCCGAAAATGTGATTGTGCTTGTCGATACAGCGAAAACGTGTCACGATCCAAAACAGTACAGGTGCTCCTCGCACAATCTTAAATAGAGCAGTAACATGGCATAAGTATAGGATAGTAATAAAGCCCCAAACTAATTGTGGCCCCAAGAAATAGGAATGAATCAAGCTCTAGCTCAGGAGGGTCCATAAGGCCTCCTGGATGTGGATAGTGCGAATAAACAAGGAACAGGAAACAAGTACTCGGGGTCCTACGGGACACAAGTGAGCATGAAAAACCAAATAGCAGATATTGCTCATCGGTGCCTCTTTCATTAGTTATCCCAGAAAATACACAGGTTAAGTTGTTTAGGTACCCCATTATCCATCAGACACTCACATACCCTACACATGCTTTTATACGCCTCGCATGGCTCAAACAACTCCTGTAGTAATGGCTCATGGGATGGAGGAACAAGCTTTGGTGGGGTTTAAAAGTAAAGGCTATGCAGTACTTGGGATTTCAATTTAATGCAATCGCGACTCAATGATGCAAGAATAATATAGAGGCAATAGGTACTATATGTATGCAAGCATGTGGTAGTGCTTGCCTGGCAGCTCAGTTGAAGCGAGAGATGGATCTGGGTAGTACTCCTGTGATTCCTGGTAATTCTCCTGCTGGGCGTCTATTCGAAGAAGAACCAAACAAACAAGGGCCAACATAAATAAAGTGCAGAATCATAGGAATTAAAATGCAACAAGAAAACAAGCATGCCATGATGAATGATGCACAATTTACATGGCATTAAAGTAACATGGCAAGGTGAGGTGTGGGATACAAGAATAAAGCATTTTATTATTTATTTGGTCCAATTTTGTTGTCATAAACAATTCTGATTTATAAATATTGGATGATGCATGCTTCAATTCAGAACAAGGAATGCATAGATAGAATGGGATCGTTGCGCTGATCAATTTAGACATATTATTTGTCAAATTAGGAGTTATAGATTTAAAGTTATTAATTTATTAAGAAAAGGGCATTTATTTGTAATTTAAGCACCTCGAAATTTTAAAGTGCTTAAATAATATTTTGAATGGCATATTTGAATTCCTCACATTTTTCTGATTCAAAAACATATATTATATGTATTGTTTGGATTTATAATTTGAAAGTTATTTAAAAATCTGATTTGAATTTGAATTTAAACAATTTCTGGAAATGTTTATTTTAAAACAGAAAAACAGAAAACGTTTTATACTCAGACAGACCCAGCCCCAGTCGCTGACGGGTGGGCCAGCTGCTGGCTGGGACACACGCGCCCGGAAAGATTTTCTCACTGCGGCGCTACTTAGCCACAACGATTGACAGGCGGGGCCAGCGGCTACGGGCCCACGTGACAGCGGCTAAGCCCGTAGAGGCTGACAGGTGGGAACGCGCTGGACCGCGGGTTAGGTGTGCAGAAAGGCGGGTGCCTTTTTGTAAAGAAACCATAGACACTAACAGATGGGGTCGGACTGGACCGCGGGTTGAGCCGGCAAAAGAGGTAGGGGTGTATGTGCAAAAAGGCGACGGCTACTGTTGTTCTTCTCGGTGTTCTGACGAAACTGACGGCGACAGCACGCGCGGCGCGGGACAGGGACTCGAACCGGGGATCTGGGCGTGCGCGCGGAGGGCGAAGCCGCTGTGGTTGGTCGGGGTTGCTGTTAGGAGGGAGTAGAGCGGCTAGGAGAGTGGTTTGCGTCGCGGAGGCGCGCAGACGCCCGCGGCCGACAGCGCACTAAGAGTGCTCGGCGTAACGCTTGCCGCGGCTAGGGTTTTACAGCGAGGCGGAGGATGTCTAGGCAGAAGAGGGACTCACCGTGGGGTGGTTGGCGGCGGCGGATCGGCTTGGGGCGCAGCAGGACGACGACGAGGCTGGCGGCCGGCGAGATTAGGGTTTTGGCGGCGTCACGGTACTGCGGCAGAAGCGGGGCTCCTCCTCCTCGATGGCGCGTCAAGGGTGAAGCAGGGGAGCCTCCTTGGCCTCCTCGACCACCTCCACGTCAACCACGATCGCTGGAACGAGGGAGCGGCGGCGGTACTGGCGGGGACCGGCGAGAGGAGTTGGCGTCGGTGAAGAAGAAGGAGAGGAGAGAGCAGGGCCCTGGGGTGGATCTGGGGCTACCGAACGGGGGAAGAAAAGGGGTAGATAGAGACGGGGAGGAAGAGGGTGCCGTGTCGGCGTGGGGTAGAGGTAAAGTGGCTTCAGCCACGTTTCCTCCTCCTCGCTCACGTGCTCGACGTGAGCAACCAAGGCAGGGGCAGGGTAGAGGCTGCCAGGTGGGCCAGGGGCGCCGGTGAGGTCGGTGGATCTGGGCTGGTAGCGAGAGAGAGGGGGAGGCTCGGTTAAGGCTAGGGTTAGCCTCGGGTAGGGTTAGAGGGGAGGCTCGGGTTGGCTGGGGTAGATGGGGTAGCTAGGGTGTGGGGCCAGGGAGAGTAGCTAGTGTGGCCTGCTAGCAGGGAGAGGGAGAGGGGGAAGCCTCGACATGGGGTTTGCATGGGATGAGTTAGATATTAGGGTTTGGAGAGGAGGTTAGAGTGAGAGATTAGTGAGAGGGGGTAGGTGTTAGGGTTTGGTTAGAGTCACATTTGGTCATACATGAGTGGAGGGTGAGAAGGAGAGAAAGGAGAGGACATGGTGTAGTTTTTAGCATGATTAACTACAAGCTCCACCAAGTGTGTGATGAAGGCATGGAGATAGAGATGATAGAAAAGGTAATGAGAGAAATGATCTCACATGACCCTACATGTGTACATGCACTTGTGAGACTAGATGAGAAGGGAGACATTGATGCACTTGGCAAGGATACAAGATTAAGGTGGAAAATGATTTGGAGAAAGGGGAAGCTCAAGAAGATGATCCACTCCTAGATCAAATAAAATCCAAAGGAGAACACATGATGGTGATGTTTGCATGGCCCATGCAAAATATTAAATGCTATGATTTAATCTTGTAAAAACAAAGTTAATAGCCATGGCATTTATACATATACATTCCAAGATATGGAAATAAAGCCATGCTAAAGGAAATAGAATTGGATCCACCCTAACCCACAAGAGCTACATTAAATGCCAAAAGAAAATAAAAGCCCATGGGTAATTAGGATGGTGGAATAATAAGGTGTGACAAAGAAAGGTGGTGGAGTTGAAATAAAAGATATGCCCCCAACTCAACTTGGGCATTAAACAATATATCAATATCCAAAAACAATATCAAGAGGCAAATACAATTAATAATGCATATGAGAGAAGAACCAAAGAAAAAGGGTTGTATATGATGCTCAAATGCAACGTGGCATGATGACATGAGCATGATATCATTATGATGCAACAATTATATATAAGAAGTAGCAATTATCTTACTAGACCAAGTAGCATTACAATTGTTAGACAATTGGGATGCTACAGAACACGAAGAAGTCATCGAGTGGTCATGTCATGTTTAAGCATGTCTGAAAAGCCTACTACTACTACGCCACAACACATGCACAGGTAAATTTGGTTATCGAGTGCACGGTCGTCGACGAAGACATATCCCATTTTTACACAGCGCGCTCCCAATCTCACTTCCAACTGGGCCAACCACAAGAAACTTCCACACATCAGTGGCAGGCCGAAGAGCTAAGAAATGGGTTTGGAGGAGGGGGCCCCTCGAGGAGATCCTGACATTGCTATAAATTGGATATGTGCCACTTGCATGCAGTGGAATCGAGGTCTGCCATGCACGATCTAAGCGTCATGCACCTTCCCGAGGTAGAATGTGCGTGTTTATTTTTTAGTAAACGCCTGCGTGTGTTATCAATGCAGTTAGAAAGTGGAGATCGTGGTTTTTTCAAAAAAAGTGGAGATCATGGTAGCCCCCCCACCCACATGTTTCCACTCGAGGACTACCAATGGTTCAGTGTATATAAACTCGCTCGACCTTCTTCTTCCATGAACTCATGTCATTTTCCCCAATCTGACTACTCCCAAACCCCAATATGCACCTTTCGCGCCCGTCGAAGCTCCTTCGCTTGCACCAACGCCTTCCCTAGGTGCACCATGAAGCATACGCGTGGAGAAGAGCCGGAGGTGGAGCCAGTTGGAGGCGTAGCAGAAGATGGCTCGGTCTTTGTTGAGCAGGTGGAGGCATCTTCTCCGGGCACGTACACTGCTCGTCTCCATACAGTCGAGGCTTCGAGCTCATCTATCCAGCCAGTAGCCATCACTGTCGAGCAGCAGGTGGTCGACAATCTCGTGGTTCTAGTAGTAGATCTGGATGAGGGGCAGGCAACAGGCGGAGGCAATTCGGTGATCTACATCAACTCCCCATCCTCCACCAAGAAATCATCAATGCAATCGCATAGAATGACGAGTTTGAGGAGGAGGTCCCTGATGAGGAGTCTGAGGTACTACATTGCTAGCTTATCTAGTTGCAATCATAGATTTCACCATTCATACATAGGATTTGATCAATCATCTATAGATATTTTTGCTTTTGAAGTAGGGTAGTATATTTATTGTTCAAACAGTCGATTGATGCATCTGCCATCTAGTCACAAAACCCCAATCTTCTCATCTGTCATCTAATAAATTTACATTTGCTTAACTCGTTGTTGTTCATACGGTTATTCTTGTGCTATAAATTTAATATATCTATAACATTTGATTTAGGGGTTTTAGGGTTTGCTAGTTGAGTGTTGATTTCGATACACAACATGCATATAACATTACATTTCTATTCCTTACAGAGGCCAATGATTCAAGTTTTCCCCAAAAGAGTGCGAGGGGAGACACATATATGATGGTTAATGAACCCGAGGCAATGTACAAAAATACAATTTGTGCAATTGGTACTTTGGTTCGCTAACTCCATCTCTAAGAAAATATGAGGACCTAGATTTATTCACATATGAACTCTGATCTCTGAACTGTTTCTCACTGAGGCCGGTGATTGAAATTTGCCCCAAAAAAGTGCAAGGGAGACACATACGATGGTGTCGTTTTTTAGGGATGGGTTAGTGAACCTGAGGCAGCAATGTACGCAAACAATATATGTTGTGTTGTTGGTACTTTGGTTTCCCCAACTCCATCTCTAAAAAAATTATGAGGCCTTTGATTATTCTTATATGGAACTAGACCTTTGAATTATTTCTGATCTTTGAATGATTTGTATGATGCATATGTATATGCATGGTTTTGATGTATATTGAGGATTGTTTTTGCACGTGAATATGTATATCTTGAATAATGTTTTGTAGGATTACATTTCAATTTCTTACTGTGGCCAATGATTCAAATTTTCCCCAAAAGAGAGGCAGACACATTGGTGTTAGATTTTTTCAGGGATGAGTTAGTGAACCTGGGGCAATGTACAAGAACAATAGGTTGTAAAATTGGTACTTGGTTCACTAACACCATCCCTGAAGAACCTTATGAGGGCCCCAGATTTATTCTACATTCATAGAACTATGATATTTGAATTATGTATTGCATGCATTCATAGTGTATAAGAATTACATTTCAGTTTGTCCCTAAGGCTGATGATTGAAATTTGCCCCAAAAGAGTGCAAGGGGAGACATACATGATGGTGTCAGTTTTTTAGGGATGGGTTGGTGAACCTGAGGCACCAATGTACTTATACAATATCGGTTGTGTTATTGGTACTTTGGTTCACCAACTCCATCTCTGAAGAAAATTACGAGGCCCTTGATTTATTCTCATTTGGAACTACATATATGATCTTTGAATTGTTTCTGATCTTTGAATGATTCGTATGATGCATATGTATATGCATGGTTTTGATCATAAGTTTTTTCAACATGTACCTGAAGATTAATTGTTTGGTTTTCTATATATAATTACAATATTTAGGATTGTTTTTGTACCTGAATATGTATATCCCTAAATATTGTATCTTAGGATTACATTTCAATTTCTTATTGTGGCCAATGATTCAAATTTGCCCAAAAAGAGAGGCAGACACATTGGTGTCTGATTTTTTTAGGGATGAGTTAGCGAACCTGGGCAATGTCCAAGAACAATATAGGTTGTGCAATTGTTACTTGGTTAACTTACGCCATCCCTGAAGAAACTTATGAGGCCAAGACCTTTGTTGTACATACACCCTCATCCAATTAATTGTCATTTTGTTGAGATGGCATTATATATGAACTGATCAAACTATTCCTCAGATGCATTCTCTTTGATATCAATTTCATATTGCCTTACATATGTATGTTGTCAATTCTTGAGTGCTAATACAATTCAATCATATGTATGAGTACTAAGTTATGTTCTTAAAAATCAACAGGAGGATTCTAATGACCTGGACGATAGCAAGTACTACAGGGACAACAAGAGCCGCTACGTGCTGAGGCGGCTATGGTATGGGCAAATCCCTTTCTACCATAGGGGGAGACTGTTTTGCCCATTCTGTGGTAGAGCCATCGACAACATGATCCAGCACACGGTGGATGTTGGTAGAGACCGAGGCCGAAGGCATCAGCCGAAGACCTTGGGGCAGCATACAGCCTTTGGCAAATTTCTCCAAGATTACGTCAGGACTAGCCTATATATCCTCGATTAGGCTGTCCCGGCCTCCTGTTGCTGCCCCTGCTAAGCATCTCCATGTCCCGGCCTCCTACTACTGCCCCTACTTTTATTTGTTTTAGTTAATTATTACATCTGGATTGCATGTAAGACAATATATCTGTGGGGTCTCTGATGAACCTTCTATATATATATATAAATCTACTCCTTTATATGGAGTTCCTTCAAATTTCTAGTGTTCAATTATATTACTGGTCATGCTCATGCACACACCAAATATTTCTAGTGCTCGATTATATTATAATTATCAAGGAATACATCAACAAGTTAAATTTTATATTGAAGTAACTTAATGATCTCACATCGGCGGTGGATGTTTGCAAAAGCCAAGGCCGAAGACCTTGGCGCGGCACGCAGCCTTCTGCAAATTCCTCCTAGATTATGTCAGTACTGGCATGTATCCCCTCGAGTAGGCTGTCCCAGCCTCCTGATGTTGCCCCTGCTCTGCTAGGTGTCTCCGTGTCTCGAACTCCTACTGTTGCCCCTGCTTTTATTTTTTTAAGTTAATTATTACATGTGGTTGAATGTAAGACAATATATCCGTGGTGTCTCTGGTGAACCGTGTCTATAAATATATATATATACTCCTTTATATGGAGTTCCTTTAAATTTCCAGTGTTCAATTATATTACTGATCATGCTCCTGCACACTACCAAATTTCTAGTGCTCTATTATATTATAATTGTCAAGGAATACATCAACAAGATTTTAAATTGGTGGAAATTTCGTATTGAAGTAACTAAATGATCTCACATCGGCATTACTGTATTCAACAATGGGTATCGGCATTACTGTATTCAACAACAGGTTGCCACCGCCTAGCTCTGAATTTGCTTACAGATTCAACATGGCATAACTTGAGCTACTGAGGGTACAACTCCTATAGAGACCTCGGTAGGGGTAGCAGAATTTGTGTGGGTGCGGACACGACGACGGTGAGCTCAGATTATGGAGGAGGAAAACAGGACCGAGCATGGCCGACACGGTGATAGATCTCACTAGGAACCAATTCTCGTCCCAGCACTGTGCCATGGGTGCGACCATTGTGAGGGAGAGCTCTGATTCGGCATGGGGAGGAGAGCGGGGTCGAGCAGGTTCATCCATGTCCCGGATCTCACCAAAGAATGAGATGGAGTCCCAGCTCCACACCATGGCTACGACCATAGGGAAGAAGAAGAAGTGTAGTGAGGAATGGATGCAGGCGTCAATGCTGCAAGTCAACATGGTAGCCACGACGGTAGCGACATGACGGCAAAAACTGACAGGGGGCATCTTGACGGGCCTTAGCCTGATATTTTTTATTCAAACGTTAAGTTGATTTTGTGCCGAAAAAGACCCTGTGAGTATTTGGCTCACCAATTGTGGGCAACGCGGATGATTACAAGCAACTTGGGTACCGCTCTGCCTTGGCTCCTCTACTTTCGGGACGCAAAATTATATTCTCCCTAAAAGGGGTGTAGTATAGACAACTATTTGATCCATGTTGTGGTTCAAGTTTGTAGGTAAGAAACCGTTCTTGTACGAAAGCCCTAGCAGCCACGTAAAACATGCAAAGACAAAGTAGAGGCGTTATGATGTGATATGGTAGTAGTCAAGGTAAAGTATTTTACTTTCTATTGCTAAGTAGTAGTAGCGGTCATGGTGATGATGGACTACCAAGTTGGAGGCACCGGTACCATGGTGCCCACGACGCTGAAACCCTGACGTCGTAATCTGGAGACGCAAGATGGAGATCACAATGTGAAGACCATATCGCATCGTACTTATATTCAATGCTTATTGATTGTGCATCTTATTGTGTGCTAGTATTAGATACTCGAGGATAGCATTAATAGGATGATCCCTTAATATAATACCAAAATTGTGTTCTCCTCTAGTGTGCACCACCAAGAAAGTTCTCTGATATGAGGCAGGCCATGACAATCGGGTGTCAGACATATATGTGTTCGCATATGGTGGGTGTAAGCCATGTTACATAGCAAATACACGCAAGGTTGAATTGGTGAGCCTAGCATGTGTAGACATGGCCTCGGAACATGGATGGTCGAAAGATCGGGCATGAGTCACATGATTGATGTGATTGACATTGGAGAATGTCTACCTTTGGAGCAATGTTGTTGGCCGTGACGATCGGGGGTGACATAGTGAATGGGGATCATGTAATCACTAAAACTTCTATAGGGATGTTTGTTTTAGTGGGAGCTCATCTAATATAATGTGAATATAATTTGAACTCATATATTATGAACTTAGTCTAAATGTCTTTGTGAAACTTTTGTAGATCATGTCAAAACTCAAGTCTCTATTTAGGTTTGAGGGATTCATGGAGAGTGAGAAACTCAAAGTTAATGGGTCCAACTTCATATACTAGTACCAACGCCTGAGGAATATCCTCATCTTCCACGCTCTGTTATATGTGCTATCAGAACTGCTAGGAGATTTTCCCTTGGGCTTCACCGGACTGCCCGATGATCATGATTATCATGCCTGACGTGACACCTTCATGATAGTCAAATACACTAAGGTTCATGGCATGGAGCCTTCTCTGGGAGCATGGTTTCATGATATTGAGGTCTTTAGTTTGGCCAACGGACTTAAGATTCTCTTTCCATCTCAAGTCGGAATCATGGAGTTTTAATACATGGATGAATTCCTCTCAAGCAAGATGAGGGAAAACACCATCCTAGAAGACCACTTGGATATCATGGAAAGGCTTCATGAGCGCCTTGTGGACATCATGGACTACTGGGTGACCGAAAAATTTGCGATAGATGTGGTGTTGCACTCTCTACCCCCACAGCTACAAAGATGTCGTCTTGAACTACCTTGTTGTAGCACCCCGCTAAAACCACTACTAGAAAATCGCTTCGAGTTTGTGCTTTGTGCATCATCATGACATCATCATGCATGTTTGATCATAAAAGTATCTTTGCAAAAACCCTATTTTATTTTCTAATTAGCCTCGTTTTATTTCAAATTATAAAACTAGGTCTTCCTGGATATTTTATTTTCCTAAAAACAAATTACAAAAGTCTGTTTTAAAAATAAAATAAAAGTTTAAGTTTTTTTGGGGCAACCCAGCTGGCCAGGCCCGAGGCCCAGCTAGCCAGGCCACCCCAAACCCTAGCTAGACACACCCCAGACCCGACCACACCCCTCCCGCCGCACTCCCACGCGCGATCCCCAGCCCCTGGCCCCGCGCGACGCACGGTAGGCTCACACACACGACACGCTTGCCCGTCCCCTGGCCCCACCACGACCAACCACGTCGCCACCTGCCTCGCATCCCCACCAACCCCCGTGTCTCCTCCCAGGTTCCCTTCCCTCGCACACAACCACGCGACCCCCTCCCGTACGCCTCTCGCTCGCGTCCTCTTCGCTAAGGCTGAGCCCCATCGCCACCAACCCCCGCTCGCCCTTCCCCTGTCCTCGACCACCGCCACCTCGCTCAAGCCCGGCCACCTCTACCTTGCGACCGGCTGATTGAGTGCCGCCGCAGGATGGCCTTCCTCCGCCCCAGGACCGGCAGCACGGCTGCGACCCCCACGTACCTGGCCGCCTCTACCTCGTCTTCCCCAACCCCGGCCACCGCCAGCTCGGACCCCGCCAGCGCATCGCCCTCTTCCGTCACACGACCTCCCTCCTCTGTGAGCCCCTCGTAGCTCCACCGCCACCTTGTCCTCCTCGCGTTCGTCGACCTCGCGGTCACCTCAAGATCCCCGTCGCCTTGCTGCCAGGCGCCGCCGCCCTGATGGCGCCCCCCTTCACCGCTTGCCTCTCCCCGAGCCGAGCTGCACCGTTGCGAGCCCCTCGCCTCGAATCCGCCCTTGCAAGCCACGTGCGTCGGCCCGGAGTCGCCGCGGCCTTCCTCGCCTCTGGCCACGCCCGAAGCCCAACCTCGCGGCCGCTCTCTGTCAGGAGACCCGCAGCCGCTCACCGCTCATCTCTCCTCGCCGTCAGGCCCTCCCTCGGTGCCTCATCGACCTCTACATCCCGGGACCCCTGGCCGTCGTCACCGGTGCCCTACCTTTGTCTTCCTCTATAGCGCCACCGGCTGTCGGCGTCTATCCAAGCATCGGCGTCTGCCATGTGGCTCGTCCTCCAGGTGCTCGTTCAAGATTGCCTGCATCGCGCATGTGCGCGCGTCCAGCACATGGGCCGTTCTCGCTTGATGTTTTGACTCAATGTACAGGAACCTTCCTCTATGGTTATTGTCTCGGAGCACAGTATCTCGATCATAGACAAGCATAACTAAAGTAGTGCTATAAATTTGACTTAATATGTGACTAGTAATCAGTTTCACTACAGTGGAATGGATAATAAAAGTGTCAACAACTGATGGAACTAGGGTGTATCGTGTCATGTTATACCTGCCTAGTAAGTATCGCAACTTCAATGGAATGAAATAAAAGTGCCAACAACTTCTAGGTTTGGGATGTCACATGCTAATTGTATCTGACTAGTAAGTACTGCAATTACAACTGAATTGTTAACTAAAACTTCCCAGTACTTATGCTATCAGGATGACTCATTCCATCTATATTTGACAAGTAAGTGTTTCAACTATAACGGAATGAATAAAACTGTCAACTGTGTGAGTTCCTCGGTTCGACTTCCTCGTTTGGTCTCGAGGGGAATACCAAGATGGGTATGAGTGGTGTTAGTATCAGGTTGGATCCGAATAGGTCTTTCTTATCCCTCTCTAATAGCCGCTTCAGTCCACCATACCTATGTAGGCGAGAGCCGCCGAATTCTAGCCTCGCCGTGTACTGGCCTCAATACTGACGCTCCTATTTTTCCTTTGCCCTTTGTCGGCACCCCTTCTGTTTTAGCAGGTTTGAGATCGACGTCGTTAGCATGGTTACCCTTCTGGCTTGGCCTGGGCAGGGTTATGGACGCCATTGGTTATTCTTCAGGGCTCTTAGACCCATTTGCATCTTGTCCGTACTCGGACGCTGTAGTGATTTCAAGGTGATTTGGATCTTTGTACTGTATATCGGTATTCTTGACTCATGGAGTCGTGTTGTATATATATCTGTTCTGTGGGTCCCATCGAGGACTGTTGTGTAATGGTATTACTTCGTTTTCCACCCGCACGAAAGTGCCTGGTGGGTGTCCTTGAATCGTTTCTATGCGGGTTTGGCGGAAAAGGGCTAAACTTGCATAGGGGCCGATTTGAGGGTGTTACACTTGTGGAAGGGAAAGAGTTTACATGCGTTGAGTTCATGGCTCATATGAGAACCCATAATGTAGTGCCTACTCCAGGAGCTGTCATCAATGGGAAATATATATATATATATATGATATACAAAATTACAAATGTTTTATTTCAAACACTTATAGCAGTTTATGAAGTATTTGATACTTGTACTATTTTGTGAAAACAGGACCTGCTGCTTGAGACGTGATTGAAGGAGTGGGCGCGACCACACGTGTTAATGGGAAACGAGATGCCAATGACACTCTCCTTCGAAAGTTATCATTCAGATTAGAAGTTTTGAATAAATTTGTAATCGATGAAAGTGAACTACATTTGTGTGTGTCTTGCACTTATAAGACAGTTATTCATATGAATTTGAGACAAATCATTTGTTTTATTCCTATGAGTAATATATTTATGTTCACGATTTTGATTAATAATGGCTTATTCATATTTTAATCTTGATCGTAGAAATTTAAATGTTTATAAGATTTTGAAAATGCCAAAAGATATTCAAACTTAATAATGACACTATTGTGTTAAGTCATAATGGTACATGTAAAAGGATTCGTAAGTGGTGAAACCAATTTCTTAAGGATACTTGATCTTTTGACACATACAAACCATGCTCCTATTAGGCGAAATGACTAAAACTCCACATTCTAGTAAAATGGAGTGTGTGTTGAATAATTAGATGTCATACATAATGATATGTGTATTGTTCAACGAATAGTGGATATCATTATTTCGTAAAACTTCATTGTGAATCTAAGCAATTAAATTTATTCTGCTAAATGAGACACAGTCTTAAACTATTTGTTATAAACGAAGAATTTCAGAATGAAGAAGAATATTGAATTAACAAGAATACGAGTCTTTTTGATTTGATCAAAACGACAATTATTTGAGTTACGATTCAGGCATATAAGACTTGTGAAAAGTGTTTCACAAATTATAATATCAAGAATATGTCAATATGTTGGCATGCATAAAGAATTGTAATCATACCGTATTAGATACTGTATGGTATAAAGTAATATCTTATCATGTTATAGTTAGCAGATTTAGAGAAGATAAATTATAATATCAAACACTTACTTATTGTATAAAGAATCATCAAGGATTCGTGGAAACGACACCATAAGTGTATGACACAATGTGGTTTCTAGAAATTCTAGAGTTATGTGATAATTTAGAATTTGAATGAATAGAACTTTCTAGTGTATTCCTAGGAAACTAAGAATATGTATCCCATAACTACAAACCAAAGGGGCAAATTAGTATTGCTCAAAGTGGTGACTTATCGAGAATATTTTCTCAACAAAAGAGTTGATGGATAAAGGTGAAAATTCAAATAAGGTTGAGAACCTTGCATCCAAATGTTAGAGTAGCGCAACAGAATTGATTCCGGAACATGACTCTACACATAGAGGAGAAACTCATGATAAAGATCAAAAGTTTCAGTGGGAGCTTTTACTAAAACAAAGTAGGATTCATGAATAAGTTCTGCCTCATTGCAGAATTGAATTCATGATTCACTTGTCATGTTAATGGAACAATGGCATACCTACGAACTACAAAGAAGCGATGGTGAACCCAAGTACGAGAAATGACTTAGAGTCATGGAATCATGTACATTAAGTTTCATTTAAGATGGTAAAGTAAAATGTTACTTGATCTAATCAAAGTAAAGATGTTACTTGATCTTCCAAAGGGACTACTAGAGTAAATGATCATGGGAGCAAGGTCGAAAGTGTTCGTGCCTCCGTTCCTAAGTTCATAGATTCTCTAGGAGAATCTCAAGGAAGAAATGAAACTTAAAGTAAACATAAAGCTTTATTTCTGTCAAGACATATCTTGAACAAATTCAAATGGCTGACTGCAATATGTAGCAATTCTTAAGTCGGACAAATGGAATATCGTAGCTAGAATTCTCAATTTGATGTATGATCAAAGTATTTTGGGATTGTGCCAAAAATATTGAGAATACCTGCACTTACAATAAACTAAGTGGGAGCTAAGAGAGTTCCATACTCTTATATGTAACTGACATATTTGAGTGGGAGCTTGATGAAGCATTCCTATGTGTGATTGACATATTGTGAATGCTATAGTTGGTATTAGTAGATATTAGAGAATATTAAGTAAATGAAGTTGAAAGAATATTGAACATTGAAATCTACCAAGATATATTGATATGTTTAATATAATTAAGTCGGAGAGTTTTCCTGGAATGGATTTTGAAAGAAGTTTGGAATGGATCAAGTTAAGAAGGAAGTTTTCACTTGTCTAACTAGGAGAAACATTGAGATTGTCTCGATACAAATATGGTTTAAAGAAGGAATAGATGTGTCATCTACTATGCCTCAGTCATAGGTTCCATCTTGTAAACCATGTCGTATACTTGATATAATGTGAACCAAGTTCTTAACCGGAAGAACGTGTTCCGAAGTGATCTCCGAGTGAATCACTGAACAAGGAATTATGTATTCTCTTAAGTGTCTAGATAGAACTGAAGGTATACATCTGATCTATAAAGGATGGTGATCTTGATCATAAAGGGTTATGTTAGGAAGTTCTATCCAACCTAGATGATTGGAATTCTCGCAACATTGAGTGCCTTGGAATAAGAGAATCATGGTTAGACACTGAAGTGGCATTTAGTGCATTGTCGATTAGATTTACATTAACAAAGACGTATATGAATACTTCAAAGGTAAAATATGTAATGTTGTGGCTGGGGAAATCCATCTTCCCACGGAGTGTGTTCCCAGTGCTCATGACAATGAAAACTTTATCTTTTGATTGACTAATCAGATGGCATGGCAGAAGGAACAAAAACAGCACTCCGTCGCTAAAACATAAATATTTATACCGCAAGGTTACCATGTGATGATAAAGAGAAATGTCAAATTAGGGGACATTAACAATACGCAAAGGCATGTGTATATGTATATTACAGTGCATAGATGAAACCTCTTCCATGAGCAAGCATCATCATAACACCATACGTTATGATGTAATGATTCGTTCAAATGCAACTAGTTTATTTGTACTCTAGTGCAAGTGGGAGACTGTTGGAAATATGCCCTAGAGACATATAATAATATAGATTATTGACATATTTCCTTAAGTTTATAATAGGTTTTATATCATGCTATAACAATATTGATAGGAACATCAATACACGTGTGATATGTAAACCACCAAAGACCCTAGTGATCCTCTAGACACTAGTTCATTGGTCAATCGATGATTGAGGTTTCCCACTCATGGACATTTATGTCAATTGACAATGGAGTCATTTTATTCAGTTAATGAGAGTGATTGACATACCCAACATAGGAATTTTGTAAGACGATCAAGTCACAAAGTTCACCATTACAATGACTGGAAATGTAGTAAGTGATTCCTTAGACCGTGAGACCATATCAATCACTGTCACCAGGGAATACTTAGATAGCATCAAACTTAACTCAGTGACACGGTGATCATAAAGGTGTGTTCAATTATTCAGAGGGCCATGTAGAGGAATTATGTGTTGAGAGCGGGATTTGTTCATCTGAGTGACGGAAAGATACACTGGGCCCACTCGGAGACATGACATCCATAAGGTTGCAGCGTGTGACAAAGTCACAGGGATGTCATAGCTCGGAATGAGTAAAGTTATACTTGTCAGTAATGAGATTGAACATGACATGCTGATGTCACTGATTGGATCTCGGACAAGTAAAGTATCGAAGTAACAAGGGCATTGGACACTATCTTTCACGGTTCAACGATGTAGATTCTCGTTGAATGCATAGGGGTCAACATGGCCATTCAGGTCCCTCTAATGATCATTGGTCCGAGAACGATATCGACCATGTCTGGAGTATTCTTGAACCATAGGGTAACATTCTTAAGGGTTTGAGAATGCTCGGAGATCGTTCTAGCACTACTACAGATTTGGCTAGCAGTGGCGCATGGATTTGAGGGTTAGTGGCGCATGGGCCGTGCTCTACTGACATCATGCCACTGGTATTTTTTACCAGTGGAGCATTTCAATATGCACCACGGATAGTGGTTAAACCAGTGGTGCATTGCCAATGTGCCCCACGGATAGTGGATAAACCTGTGGATACTGGGTTTATCTGTGGCGCATGGTCCTGGAATGCGCCACTGACTATTTATATGTGCGCCACTGATATGTTTTTTCTTAATTTTTTTATACACTGCCCTCGTATTTGTACAAGTATTATACAGGTATATATACACACAATGACAATACTTAATAACACAATGACAATACTTAATAACACAATGACAACACATAATGACAATACCGATCAAGTAGCAAGTTAGTGATCAGCACATTACATGTCAAGTGGTCACCTAAATTAAACTATGATCATATACAGAAGAACCACAAGGACAGCGAGAAGGACCAAGGCCTTCATCAGGTTCTTCCACCTAGCTTCCTCTTGCAGGTGGTTCCTCCACCTAGCTTCCGCCATCTCTCTAGTCTTGTACCCTTTGTAGTTGTTGCCTCTAAAACCGTTCACTTGTTTCAGACAGTCCTCCCACTCGGTGTAGACTCCTGGAATGAAACCCTTGTACACCACGTACCACTTTGCCATCTATGTACACCAAGGCAGATAGAATGTTATGCAACGAAAATCCAATTAATGATTGACATGATGCATGTTCACAAGAACTACAAAACAACAAACTGAACATCATGTAGATCGAGCCATTGTAACAAATATGAACTAGGGACTCATCATATAGTGGACATAAAAATCATAGGGACGGCGTTATCGAGCCATGTAGAATGCACAAGATATGTATATGTGCATATCACAAAGCTCGCTGACACCGCCGCCATGATCACATACGAAATCAAGGCACACCTATAGTTGCGCCATAGCATTTAAATCATAGGCCGTTGCAACAAAAAGATAAGAACCAAAACTATATATTAACATCAAGTACTTTAGGGTCTCATACTTATGTTGGACATCGAAGATCACAGGGATGGTGTCAGCGAGCCCTGTAGGATGCACAAGATATGTATATGTGCATATCACAAGGCTCACTAACACCACCCCTAGGATCACATCCGAAATCAAGGCACATTTGTAGTGGCTCCCTAGAATTTTAATCATCGGCCATTGCAAAAAATATAAGAACAAAAACTATGAACATCAAGTACTTTATTAGGACCTCATACTTATGTTGGGCATAGAAAATTATAGGGATGGAGTGAGTGAGCCATGTGAGATGCAGAAGATATGTATATGTGCATATCACAAGGCTCTCTTACACCACCCCTAGGATCACATCCGAAATCAAGGAACACCTGTAGTGGCGGCCTAGCATTTTAATCATCGGTCGTTGCAACGAAAACAAGAACCAAAACTATGAACATCAAGTACTATATATAGGGCCTCATACTTATGTTGGACACAAAAATCACAGGGACAGTGTAACCGAGCCAAGTTGGATGCACAAGATTTGTATTTGTGCACATCACAAGGCTTGCTCACACCGCCCCCAGGATCACATCCGAAATGAAGGCACGCACCTCGCGCCCTAGCATTTTAATCATCGGCCGTTGCAACAAGCAAGAACCAAAATATTATTGAGCACATCAAGTACTAAGGACCGATTATATAAGTATGTCTAATGATTGTTGAAACAATATTATACATAGAGAGCTAGGCGCATCATCAATATCACAATAATTAAGTTCAACGACCATACAATTTCAAGCTAGGAAAGTTACTAATCAGTTTACAACATCACAGACATCCAACGATAGTTCGAAACTACATCCAACTAGTAAATGCAAACATCAAGACTTCTGACTCGGCGCAGGGAATGGTAGTACGCTGTCTTTCATCATAAACGACCTATCGTCACCCTGCATTTCGAGGCGTTCATCTACCTCCACATTTTGCAATTTAATGTCAGCGTAGTCCAAGACCCCCCCCCCCCCCCACTTCTAAGGACATCTTGATTGATGATTTCCGACAACTGAGTCTAGATGCAAAATAATTGTTCTCTGATATCATCATCCGTGATTGTCGACATATTTTGGGCCCACTTCCGGAGATGTGATGGCAGCTTAAGCAACAGTTGATCCCGGATGAACCCGCGCATGTGATAGAGGATGTAGAAGGCCTCCTTTTGACTATCTATCGGCTGCTTGACACAGGGGAATTGTGTTACGTGGGTAAACACGTGTTTTCCTTAGTTTACATGTTCCCCCCTTGCTGAAGTAACCTCCATCTAAGGCGTAGGCGTCGAGAGCATCATCCAGAACACTCTTTATGTTGCCATAGTCTTCCCTCTTTATCAAACTGCTCGAGTCGAAATACGTAGCTTGCGAAAGCTTCGGGCAGATGTTGATGAGTGTTGTTGGGGGGATACCCCCGGGTAGGGTCACGCCGGGGTATAATGGCCTAGTTAGCCGACGTAGGGCAAGGTCAAAGCAAGTGTTGGCCGAGTCACCTCAAGGCAGGTTGGATCACGGAGTAACCCGGACCAGGGGACGTCCACCTAACTTGGTCTCAACCGACTTAAGACGTATGTCGGTAAGATGTATCTAACTTGTATGCAGGAACGGGTGTGGCCGGATAAACTATGTGGGATCCGGGTTATATCAAGCTTGTAAGAGAAGGAAGGTATCTCACTGTTCAAAGGTGACCACGGTACGCAGGGCATGAGCGAAGCGGACAGAGGCAGGACCACCGAGGCGTGGCCGACCAAGGTGACGAAGCCTATGTCGGATGACGCAGGCGCCGCAGAGGCTCACGTAGCCTCTGCATGGATGACGCGGGGGAAAAGTGACCCGGTCGGCTTACTATTTTGGGAAGAGGCATATTCCAGGGAATATGCCTCCACGTATGCCCTAAGTGGAGACCTAGCCGCTCCTATATAAGGGGGGCTAGGGCCTCTATAGAAGGGGTTGATCTCGAGTGTGTTGTGATTTTACTAGTGTATTCCTGAGGGCTAGCTAGTGGTGAGAGTAAGAGAGTTCTTCTTCATCCTCTCCCCAGTACAGCTCAAGGAGCACTTGTAATATGTGAAGGTGAATCAAATAGAAAGCTACCGTGTGTGGAATCACCACAATATCCCTCCCTGGATTCCCCTAGTGCATTTAGTCCCCACCTTTAGCCTATCCATGGCATCTGCCGTGACACCACCATGATAGTTGGCGCCCACCGTGGGGCTCGCGGTGCCAGCAGGGGTGAAGATCCGGACGGGACACCTCATCGGCACCAGCGAACGCATTGTTTCCGGGCTCGTTCAGCGCTTTGGAGCGCTGGACTTCGTCAGTGACAACGCTGGCTGCTTTGGCACGCGTCCGCTTCCGTGCAACGGCCTCTTCGTCACGCTCGACACGCACAAGGTCTACGTTGCTGTCGATGTGTCATGCGTTCATCCACGGCATGTCGTTGAAGGAGGCGAGCCACCCCTTAGCGTGGTTCGCGGGGCGCGAATCACTCGCTCCCCGGACCATGCAGAGGTGATGATAACCGCACCTGGCGCGGGCGCAAGGAAGGATCCGGCACCAGATCCGGAGGTAACACCTAAGGCACCGAGGAAAAGTAGAGGGCCTCCGCTAGAGAGGCCTGAGAATGTGCTGCAACAAGCGATGGATAGCTTAGCAAACCCAGTACCAGCAGCAGTAGATCCGGCTCAGGCATAGGCCGAGCTAGAGGAAACTAGGCAAAAAATACTAGAGGGAGCGAAAAAGATAGCCGCGGCTTAGCAGTCATTGAACATGACACTGCGTGAGTACGCAAAGGCAAAAAAGGTAGATGTTGTAAAAGTGAAGGGGAGAAATCTCATAAGTGAGATGAACATAGAGGGCGAGACTAGGATTGAGGAATCATAGAACTATTTGTCCGTGGGGCTGTCGAAGTATAGTACCCCGGCAAAGAACCTCAGAGCAGCAGATGCAGCTGCATCCGAGTTGGAAGGTCTGACGGGTGAAGCCCGTCAAATACAGCAGGATAGAGTTAATGAGTTGGTTCGGATCGCGAACAGGCAAAATGAGGAGCTGCTCAGGGCAAACTAGGAGAGAGCTGGGGCCTCCAAGATCGTTCATTCGGCGGTGGGTAACCCGGAGAAATCCACTAGAGCCGCATCGTCTCCTCATGGTGGTCCAAGGAGAGAGGAGGTTGTAAATTCGGCCAGGAGGAATAACTAGATAGTCTCATATGACCCGCCAAGGGCAGGGAAAGGAAAAGAAGTACAAAGAAATGAGGATCGAAGGAGTGTGAGCCGAGGTGAAGCTGGCGGAGGTAACCGTGACCAAGGCAATGCCGGTCAAGAGAATGTTGTAAATGGCAATCCCGGACAGCGTAATTTGGTAGGTGCAGGTCAACCACAGCAGCGGAATGTACCACGGCAAGAGCGCAGTGCCGGTCAAGGTATGCAACAGAGAGCAGCTCCACAGGAGCAAGATAGATACAATGATGGAGATTCGGAGATGGTGAACGCTGGCTATCCCAGACCGGACTATCACGTGATAGGGTCAAGATTGGGAGGCAGAAACTTGATGCCTGATGATGCCAGGTTAAAACTGGATCGGCTGTATAGGTCGGAGCAAATTGAATGTCAAGGTCCTCCGGGTCTAGCATGTTTTGGGCCCCGGATCATGAAGGAACCTCGGGTACCTAATTTCCAGTTACCTAGAGGCACAAAGACATATGACGGCAGCACTAAGCCAGAAGATTAGTTGATTAACTATGCAACTGCTGTGAAAATTGCCACGGGCAACTTGAGATGGGCTGTGAGATATGTCCCCCAGATGCTAGAGGGGCCAGCGAGGGTATGGCTGAACAATTTGCCACCCGGAAGTATCAACTGTTGGATCGATTTTGAGGAGATGTTTGTTAGCAATTTCTCGAGTACGTATCAGAGGCCTAACCAGCCACAGACACTAGCAATGTGCAGGCAGAGACCGAATGAGACAGACCGGGAGTTCTTAACCTGTTGGTGCACTGTGCGAAACTCGTGTGAGGGCATGATTGAGTCATAGGCCATAGCTTGGTTTGCACAAGGATGCAGATATGCAAGCATGCTATGGCAAAGGTTGCAAAGAGATATGCCAACCACATTGGCAGAAACAATCCGGATTGCTGATTCATATGCTTTGGGTGATCCGACGCAACCTAGGCTCACCTCAAACGAGTCAAGGGAGGAGTATTGTCAGCGAGATGGGGCCAGGTCATCCCGAAGAAATGATTACCGAGGTAAAAGAAGGGATGACAAACCGGATTATCGGTACAGTTCGCAACAAGTTGCAGCTGTGAATCAGGACCAACCGGAGCAGGAGGCAGTCAACGTCAGAAAACTGGAGGACATCAATGGACACTAAGGAATGATCGGAAGAAAACTTGGACGCTAGAGCAGAAAAAACAGTGGCAAGAAAAGAACGACCGTCCGAGATACACCTATGAGGTAATGCTGGATCAGCCATGTAAGTTTCCCACACCTAATCCGAGTAACCCAGCGGGTCACACAACCAGACAGTGTGAGTGGATGCGAAAGATAGAACAAAGTGGTTCGGGGAATGCTCAGGCACCTCGGAATGATCAACCTCGGCAGGAGTTACCCCGGCAGCAATTGCTCTCCGGAGCGAACATGCAACAGTTAATGTTGCCTCCCCCTTCACCGAGGTATGACAACCATGAAAGAAGGGATGCAGTGCATCAGGTGGAGAACCAAAACCAACAGGATCAGAGGTACCCCGGAAACGAGGGGAGAAATGAGTACAGAGAGCATCATCAGGTTACTGTGTGTTCACTACGGAAGAGACAGACAGAAAGAGCTTGCAGCGCCGACATATGGAGGTCAATGCAGTAATGCCGGCCGTGACGAGGTACATGCCTTTGTCGGACCAGGAAATTACCTGGAGCATCAAAGACCATCCCAAGCTTATGCCAAGTCCTGGTTCCTATGCGCTAGTGCTGGATCTGACATTCATTGGACCTAACATCAATGTGAGGTTCTCAAAGGTACTGATCGACAATGGTAGTAGCATCAACATAATCTATGTGGTCACGATGCGCAAATTGGGTATCTCAAAGAATATGCTCCAAGCTACAAGGACAACTTTCCATGGCATTGTACCAGGCATTTGTTGTGAGCCCATAGGCAAAGTCCGGGTTGACGTGTTGTTCGGCACAAGGGATAACTGCCGGACCGAGAATTTGGAGTTCGAAGTTGTAAACTTGGAGAGTGCATATCACGCATTGCTTGGCAGGCCAGCTCTGGACAAATTCATGGCAAGTTGTCACATCAGTTACTTGAAGATGAAGCTGCTCGGGCCAAATGGTGTAATTACCATAGCTGGGGATTTCCGACGTTCCATTGAGTGTGCATCTGCCGGATCTAACCTGGCCGAGTCACTCGTGATTGCGTAAGAAAAGAGAAAGATCTAAGAAGTGGCGGCATTGGCTCAGTCCGTGCAGCAGTATATGATGGTGCTGAGTAACCCGCATGGTAGTGTCTCATTCCAAGCGACAAAAGATACCAAGATGGTGCATGTTGATGATATGTTCCCTGAGCATACCGTAACAATTGGTGCTGGGTTAAATGAAAAATAGGAAAGCGAGCTCGTCAACTTCCTCCGTGAGAATCGGGATATTTTTTCTTGGTCCACACAGGACTTGCAAGGTGTTCCGAGGGAGTTAGCTGAGCACTCTTTGAATGTTAGACCCGGAGCAAAGCCGGTGAAGCAACCTCTCCGCCGCTTCGCCGAAGATAGGAGAAAGATCATAGGAGATGAGATAGCTCGGTTGTTGGTTGCAGGATTTATCATGGAAGTGCTTTACGTGGATTGGCTATCTAATCCGGTGCTGGTGGAGAAGAAGAAAGATGATCCGAACGTGGCAGTGGTTTGGCGTATGTGTATCGATTACACGAACCTGAATAAGGCATGTCCAAAAGATCCATTCCCACTGCCAAGGATAGACCAAGTCATAGATTCCACTGCTGGGTGTGAGTTGTTGTCATTCATTCATGCATATTCTAGTTTCCAACAGATACCTCTGAACCCAAGTGATCAAATAAAGACTACGTTTATCACCCCGTATGGGGCTTGTTATTATCGCACCATGCCTTTTGGTCTACGTAATGCAGGGGCAACGTACCAGAGATGTATGCAAAAATGTTTGCACGACCAAATTGGTCAAAATGTGCAGGTGTACGTGGATGATGTTGTGATAAAGACCAAGGAAAGCAAAACGCTCCTTAACGATATCATGTAGATGTTCGCGAACCTAAGGAGGTTCTGGATGAAGCTTCACCCAGAGAAATGTATCTTCGGTGTCCCGGTTGGAAAATTACTCGGATTTCTTGTCTCCAGCCGAGGTATCAAGGTCAAACCAACTAAAATCCGGGCCATAGAGCGAATGGAACTGCCGAAGTGTCTTAACGATGTCCAGAAGTTCACTGGTTGCCTGGCATCCTTAAGTCGGTTCGCATGTCGGTTGGGAGAAAAGGCACTGCCTCTCTATCAACTCATGAAAAAGTCGGACAAGTTCATTTGGACACCGTAGGCCAATGAAGCCTTTATCCAACTAAAGAATATGTTAGCCACTGCACCAGTGTTAGCCTCTCCACTATCAAAGGAGCCAATGTTGCTCTATATAGCCGCAACCAAGCGAGTTGTAAGTGTAGTAATTGTGGTAGAGCACGACGAAGAGGGTAAGTCAGTGCAAAGGCCAGTATATTATCTAAGCGAGGTATTATTAGCCTCAAAGTAGAACTATCCTCACTATCAGAAGGTGGCATATGGTGTGTATATGGCGGCTAAGAAACTGAAGCACTATTTCGAGGAACACCCAATCAAAGTAATATGTGAAGCCCCCATATCCGAGATAATGAGAAACAAGGATGCAAGTGGCAGGATTGCAAAATGGGCAATTGAGCTAGCTCCTTATGCGCCACAATATGACAAAAGAGAAGCGATCAAGTCTCAGGCTGTGGTAGACTTTTTTGTGGATTGGGCCGAGGTGCAATATGAGCCACCATTGCCAGATCCGAACTACTGGAGAATGCACTTCGACGGGTCAAAAACGAAAACCGGGTTAGGTGCCGGAGTTGTGCTTACCTCGCCAAAGAAGGACCAGCTGAAATATGTGCTGCAGATCCACTTCACTGCATCAAACAATGTTGCAGAATACGAGGCACTTGTACATGGGCTCAAAGTGGCAAAGGAGATTGGAATACGTCGGATCCAATGTTTCGGTGACTCGGATCTCGTGGTCTAGCAAGTCTCCGGACAATGGGATGCTCTGGATGCAAACATGGCATTGTACAGATTTCATGTACAGAAGATATCTGGTTACTTTGAGGGATGCGAATTTCACCATATACCCTGGGTGGAAAATGAGGCTGCCGACGTATTGTCGAAGCTCGGGTCAACTCGACAAGCAATTCCACCAGGCGTAGCATTGGAGCACCTCAGAAAACCATCTATCGGGCCATCCCCGGAGTCCGAGTCAATTTTTATCCCGGAAAACCCGGAATCAGAGGCTGTGCCCATGGACATTGATGTGGGGAGTGGTTCGCAAAACCCGGGGACTACCACGACAAACCCGGGGATAGCACAGCGTGATCCGGTAGAATTTATGCCGGTCGATCAGATGGAAATTGATGAGGATGTGTTCCCAGTGAGAGCTATACCAGCTTGGGCACTGCCCATATTCCAATTCCTAAAGGATGGTACTTTACCCACTGAGGAAGTACTTTCCAGGCAAACTCAGAGGAGAGCAAAAGCTTACACGATCATCAATTTCGAGCTATACAAAAGGAGTGTGACCAATGGCCTCCAGCGATGTGTTGACCCAGAGGAAGGACTAGACATCCTCCGAGATATACATCAAGGGGAATGTGGGCATCATGCCTCATCCAGAGCCTTGGTAGCAAAAGCTTTTCTCCATGGGTTTTACTAGCCAAGTGCCTTGGAACAAGCAGAAGATTTGGTGAGAAAATGCAATGGTTGTCAGAGATATGCGACAAAGACACATATGCCAATGTGGGAGCTCAAGACCATACCAATTACATGGACATTTTCCATATGGTGCTTGGATATGGTTGGCCCGTTTAAACTAGCAAGGGGGAACATGACCCACATACTGGTCATGGTTGACAAGTTTACAAAATGGATTGAAGTGAAGCCGATAAGAAAATGTGATGGAGCCATTGCCGTAACATTCCTCAAAGACATCATCTTGAGATACGGTTATCCTCACAGTATCATAACAGATAATGGCACGAATTTTGCTGAAAGAGCATTTGCGCATTTTTGCCGTGATAAGAAGATCCGGCTGGACGTTGCTTTGGTAGCACACCCCGCATCGAACGGACAAGTGGAGAGATCCAACGGATTGATGTTATTCGGGATAAAACTCCGGCTCATTGAGCCGCTGCAAAGATCAGTGGGGTGCGAGATAGAAGAAGTACCAGTGGTACTATGGAGTTTAAGAACGACTCCGAATCAATCAACGGGCTATACGCCATTCTTTCTGGTATATGGGGCAGAAGCTGTATTACCAGCCGACATAGAGCATGACTCGCCTAGGGTCACCCAATACACAGAAGCCGAAGTGCAAGAACCCGGCAAAATGATGTTGATCTGTTGGAAGAAGCGAGGAATCCAAGGGTAATGATTCGTATTATCTTATCGATGCAAAACCACAGGAGAAAAACAAGGCAGACAGGTCCGGCGAGGAATCCAAGCGTCCATGGAATGTAGCGCTACTTCGCCCTTTCTACACTTAGCAGAGAAGTGTTTGTATCCGAATTTCTCATATGTCAGTATGTATGCCGGCAATGAGCTTATCAATAAAATCTTAGCACCTCGAGCAGTAACTCGGGGACTGCCTTAGTAATTTTATTTGTTTTCTTTATTTACTACTTATATGTCGGCTGGCATAAGTTGCTTCTACTTAGATCGGATTAGTAGTGTGTGAGCGCCAAAAACCTAACTCTTCGACTTGTTGCTGTCCAACAAGATTTGGCTTCATGGCAAGCAAGAGAACAAGTTTGGAATTGTGTAGCACATGAAAAACGACTAAGGAAAGAGACTTAATCGAGCCGACGTTCATTTTTCGGAACCTTGTGATTACTTTAAATTTATTACGCTGAATTATTTTGAGCTAAATCCTAAAGTTTCCAAATATTGTTAAGTCAATTTTTGAAACACGGATTCGTAAGTCATAAAACCGAACCAAGGTGGACACGAGCTGAGCCAAGAAATTGGTGGGACAAGAAAATGAAACTCGGGGACTACGCCCAAGTTAATCCGGCATAAAAACTTAGTAGCAAAATATAACTGATGTGCTTAGATACAATTGCACCCGATATACCGGGGATCTGATAAATTTCAAAGTTTTTTCGCTCAAGGAGCAACAGGTGGAGGTACTTCGGCGCCAACGGGTGCAGCCCCACCTTCGGCTTTAGCTTCATCTTCTTCAACATCCGAGGCTTCGCTCTCATAATCCTCACCCGAGCCATCTTCAGTGTGTTCAGCATTCTCATCATCGACGGCATCTAGGAAGATGGGTTCCTCGTTCCATTGGTGAATGGGGCGTATTGGATAAAGCTATGAGCACAAGCTTTACGCCGAGCTACCCAATCCGGTTCAGTAGACCACCTTGATCCCGTGCGTATGTGCTCAAGGAGTTTGAGGCCAATTTTCTCGTACCACGTAAGCATGTAGTGGAGAACAATCTCAGCTCCGGCGCGTCCAGCAGATTCTCTCCAGAGATCAAGCTGAGTCTCGCATTCCATAAGCCTGGCAAAAAGAATAGACATATTCTCTGGAGTATCTTCTTCAGGCCAAAAGGCATTGAAGATCCGGATTACTACGTCCATGATATCCTTGCCGTAATTCTTCGCGGTCTCGACTCGGGCGGATAAGCTGACTATCAAGTCTTCGAGATCAAGAGGAATGGAGCCAGAACCAGACGCAGTACCCCTCTGCATGCGGAACTTGGCAACAGCATTGGATGCAATGACATCACTCTCTAGGTATTTACCTAAAAAATGACACAAGTGGAGTAGGTAAAGGAAGTAGACCCGGAGAGATCAATGTCGGTCGAAGGAAAAGAACTTACCAGAAATATGGCTGTGAACCCGGGTCAGTTCCTTGGTGAAATTGTCGCGCCTCTCCCGGAGTTGCACAAAGTTCAGCGCTCGCCGAGTCAAGCTTGACGTTGGCCTCATTAAGTAATTCTTCATCCTTGGCAATCTGGAGGTTGAGGCGCTCCCGCTCTTCAGTATAGTCCTGGCCAGCTTTTTGAAGTTCGGCTTGGTGCTGCGCTTTTAGCTTCTTCATATCTGCCTTGAGCTTGGCAATCTCATCATCTGTGGTTCGGAGGAGGGCAAGCTCATCATCTTTCTTTTTGAGTTTGGCCTGATGCTGCCCTGTTGTTCGAGAAAATGCAGCATCATATCAGGCACGGGCACACTATCTTCAAGTGATGCTGAAATAGTTTGTTGACCCGGCAAAGCCGAGGTATGAATGTTTGCCGAGCCAAGGAGAAAAAGAGATAGAAAGCATCGCAAGGTAGAGCAAAAATGACTTACCCTTGATTTGCTCCAAGTTTTTCCTCGTGATGGTATTCTCAGCTTCCACACCAGCTGCGAAATCCGAATGAGGGATTAGTTCGGCAGAAAAAGATGAAGAGAGATGGAAAATTGACAAGGAGAATAACATACCCCTTTTCTCGTATTCAGCGAGCAACGCACTCTGTTTTGCGCGCAGCATCTTGTGAGTATCAAGGAGACGCTGAAACTCAGCGCTTCGGTGGTTGGCGGTCACCTGAAAAGAGTACGAAAAGATAGCTTAATCCTCTGCATATTCAAAGTGTACAAAATCCGGGCCAAGTGGAACTTAACCCGGCTCTAGGTGTGTGCATGTTCGAAGTGTACAAAATCCGGGCCAAGTGGAACTTAACCCGGCTCTAGGTGTGTGCATATTCGAAGTGTACAAAATCCGGGCCAAGTGGAACTTAACCCGGCTCTAGGTGTGTGCATGTTCGAAGTGTACAAAATCTGGGCCAAGTGGAACTTAACCCGGCTCTAGGTGTGTGCATATTCGAAGTGTACAAAATCTGGGCCAAGTGGAACTTAACCCGACTCTAAGTGTGTGCATGTTCGAAGTGTACAAGATCCGGGCCAAGTGGAACTTAACCCGGCTCTAGGTGTGTGCATATTCGAAGTTATTAAGGAGCTATGCTAGTTCTCTAAGGAGCATCCGGCCGAGTAACAAGTTACACCCCCGGAGGCTCGGGGACTAATGGTTATATCACTAATGTCTACTGCATGTTAAGGAAAAGACGAACTAATGTACCTCCATCATCCGACCCGCAAGATTAATTGCCTTGGCGGTTGTATTCATCTGCGCAGCAAATTCGGTGGGACCGAACTTCTCTAGGAGATCGTCGTTGTAGACGAACTCCGCCTTGTTCCAGTTATTCACAAACTCGATCAAGGTCGGAGGGTATCATTTGCCGCTAAGCATGTGGGCGCCACTAAACCTTTGGCATGCGCCTCCCTCCTCTCAACTTGGGCAACGGTCGGGCTGGTGTGCAAAACAAGTTGCGCCTCAGCTGGCTCGGTAGGGGCATCCTTCGGTGGTGGAGTTTTCTTCGAAAGCATGGACACAAGTGTGCGTTATCCAGCCTCGATGGATTCTGCCTTGGTGGCGTTAGTAGCCTTTTTGCCCTTGGGCTGCTGCTGAGAAGTTGAGGTGGCTGTAGCGGATTTGCCCTTGGGAGCTGCCTTGGCGCTAGCCTTAGTGCTGCTGATGTCTTCTCGCCGAGCCTTGGAAGACTCGGACGAGGTAGAGGGGCTTGGTGCTGCTGCTGTTGCTTTTGCTGCTGGTGTTGGGGTTGGTGCTGGTACTGGTGCTAGTTTCTGCTTCCGCGGAGGTGCTGAGGGAACCTCGGTGGTAGCTGGTTGCGGCAGAGCCGAAGTGGTGGTTGTTGCCGCCTTCGCAGAGCCAGTCGCCCCCGCTCCGAGGTTGCCCTCCGGAATGGGGCTCAACGGGCGTGAATCATCGCCACGTGGAGGAGAAGGGCTGTGTCAGAGCGGCGATGCAATGCCGGATCAAATCTGTGGGACCTCCATCGTGGCCTTGCCGAATCAAATAATGTATGATGAGAAACTATAACACAAGAAGAACAAGTGAATGGCAAAGAGAGAAGAGGCTTACTCATCCGAGGTCAGAGGCTCTTTGGGCTTCCGAGCCCTCCGAGCTGTGGCCTTGGTTGCAGGTTTGGTGGTAGCTTTGTCCCCGGACTTCTTTCGCCTTTTGGCTGGCTGAGAAGGTCCAGAGGAGGAAGTGGATGCAGCTCCCTTCTTCTTCTTCGGCGTGATCGGCACAGGTTCACCCACGACAAGGGGAGGGACTTCATGGATCTGCCCACCGGGGTTAGCTGATGCCGGAAAAGCATAAGAAAGGGGGACAACGTCAAATGCTTCCATCACCTCAACATCCGAATCATCTTCATCGTCGGGCCAATCTCTAATAGAAGAGAGTTTACCAGTGGGTCGCTTGGTCGCATCCGCCATCGGAAGGAACATATCCTGATCCGGTTCCTCCTCGTCCGAGGTGTCCCGGTCAGGCGCCCATTTGAGGGAAGGCCCGGTGCAATCCTCGATGGTTTGTTGAAGAAACATCTAAGGAAAAGGAAAGACAACAGGATTAAAACCTACAACAAAAGACCGACATATGACTTAATTCGGAAGAAAGTTTGGAGCACGAGACTTACCGAAGGAGGAAGCCTATCTCGGCAAAAGTGTTCAATTCCCCACGTCCACTCAGATGAGAAGTCTTTGTGGGTGGTGAACAGGGCCTTGACCCAGCGGTAGATCTCAGTGTTGCTCAGCTCGAAAGACGAGGTCCGGTTGGGGTCGTGGCCCCAGCTCATGTGACACACTTTATGTGTGCGCTTCTAGAGGGGGGAGATCCGGTTGCGGACAAATGTGATCATGGCGTCCTTGTTGCGCCATCCGAGATCCTTCAGCTCCTTGAACCTCTTGTTGACTTGGTTCGCCAAGACTGTGGGCTTCTTGGGGATAACGTCCCACAAATCCGGGTTAGGAGGACCTGGAGTATAGGGGACCAGCCGGATCAGATCTTCGGTGGTGCTGTTCCAGACATACAAGAAAGTCCGGGCCCATCCCTTGCAAGAGTCAAGCCCCGTGACTCGGGGGAAGACGGACAACTTCCGGGGAGAGATTGACGCAGCGCCAAACTGCGTGAGCTGTTTGTCCTCCAGGTCAAGTTCCTTGTTCGGAATGACGTTCCGGCGAAGGCCAAAGAACCGGATCCATAGCTCCTTCGTGGGCCATAGTCCGACATAACCTTCGATCGTGGAGGCGAAGGAGGAGAGAGATGTGATGGCATTGGCTGGAAGGTGGTGCGGCTAGAGCTCGTACGTACTAAGCCAGTCATGGAAAAATTCGCTCACTGGCAGACCAAATCCGTGTTGAAAATGAGATAGGAACACCACATACTCACCCGGATTGGGTGAGGGGGCAAGTTCGGCGGAAGCAAGGCGTGCGGCGACGTCCTCCGGGATGCGCCTGGTGCGGTAATGCCAATCCAGGTCATCCTGGCAGACCTAGGATCCGGCCCACACGCCGTGGTCGGCGTGCGCCACGTCTTCTTCCATCTCCTGCTCGGCGACGGCGAGTTCCTCCTCAGTCATTTCAAGGTCGCTCTCCTCACTTGCGCTAGCGGCGGAGGGAGGCAGCGGCCTGGACTGGCGGGGACCCGTGGCGGAGAGGATGAGCGGAGGTGGCGGCGGCGCTGGAGCACGTGGAAGCAGTACGACGGCGGCGCTGCTGCTCAGATGCGGTGGCGGCGGCGCTGTCGATGGAGAAGATGAGGAAAAGCAGAGGCAGAGGGGCGCAGAGCGGGAAAATGACCCAAGGGGTGTGCCCCTCCCCTATTTAACCACTCCCGTAAGGGGGTAGTGGGATCGCGTTTTGCGGGCGGGCCACACCGTGTGGCCGTGTATGATCTAGATCAGCCAATCATCGACGAGCCACATGAAGGGCCGCAGGGCGCAGCGGATCCCTTGACATGATGTTATGATACAGTTAACGAGGAGGCAGGCATGACGTGACGTGTGCAACAGTAACTTCTAACAATTACTGCGGTGTTGGGGATATACTTTCTGGGTATCCTCACAGTTCCTCACTGACCAGGGTGGCCCACTTCGGGTTAGAGCTTTGCTTCAAGGGCGGCCCAGTCAGGAGAGAAGACGGAGTCCAATCCGGCTACGGGAAGGCCCAGAAGACTTACCGACTTAGGCCCATAATGTTACTTGTAGTTCAAGATGTACTCTGTAACCAACTCTTAGTCGTAGCCGAATTGATCTCTCCTCTAAACCCTAGGCCGGATATCTATATAAGCCGGCCTAGGAGAGCCTTTAGGGCAAAACACAATAGTCTACAATCTCAACTCGCACAGGCGATACCCTTGTAACCCATATTCTGGCTCTGCTGTATTACTGGATTGCTAGCAGGAGTAGGATCCGTCCAAAGCTGGCAGATTCGAACCTGGGTAAACTTGTGTGCTCACTGTCCCGGAATACCGTACGTCTCACACCCCTCTCTTCCACACGCCTCGAGGACCCCCTCATGGCGTACTTGTCATCAATCCGACGATAGTTGGCCCCCACCATGTGGCAAGTGAGCTACGGATCTGCGTTCCGAGCGGAATCTACAAGAATAGAAATCGACGAGACCATCGCCGTCGGTCACATCCTCTACGCCAGCGACGTCCCTCTCATCATTCTCGACGAGACTTGGATTCCGGCTAGGGAGGCTGTGACTGCCTATACAATCATGTATTTTGGCGAGATCGATATTTACATCGGTTTCGCTGAACCTGCCCAACCCACCCCAGCGGTGATGATAGAGGTAGAAGAATCTTCTGGGTCCCCTTTGTCCGCGGAGGCGGAAGAGTTCCAGATCTCAGAAAACCCTAATCCCACCCAGCCCGCACCAGTTGCAGAGATAGTGGAGAAATCCGAGCCTGAAGAAGACCTCACGGTCCAAGTCGAATCTGGAGTGGATCTCCCCGGAGAAGCCAGATCCCAGATCGACCCACCCGTGGAAGTCGAAATCCAGGAGGAGCATATCAACGACACTGATTCCGGCTCTGACGATGCCGGGACAGACAGGCCTTTCCTCAGGTACACACTAAGACGTATGATACAGCAGGGCGCTAACGCAGATGCAATCCTCGAAACCATTAAAAGTTTTGACATGGCTGATCTCGAAAGCTGCAGGTACCTCAAGAACCACGCGTCGCACTTCGTCGAATATGTTGGATCTGGATCCGGCTCTGCCAATGCTGGAGAAAACACCGACTCGATGCTGGAGGCAATTGGAACAAATGCCGACGTTCCCGCATCCTCGGATGAATCTATGACGTCGGCAGATTTCCGAAAGTTCTCCGCGGAATATGAAGAGGAGTACAACTCCAAAGCTGCAGAAGAAGGAGAAACCATGGATGAAGGATCTGGGGAACACTCTCCCAAAGCGCAGGATGACATGGACTTCGGAGATAATCCGAGGTCCAGATGTCCGAAAGTACCGATCAGAGCTTGACTTCGGGAAACGGACCCAAAGCCGTCTTTGCTACCAGCGCTGCCAAGAAGGCAAAGAAGAAGAACAAGAAGAACAAGACCCCGGCAAAAGACCCTCTGACAGAGGAGGTGATTGCCGAGGAATACGAGGAAGACTCGGATGGAGCACGTATCCCAGACGAGCCGAAAAAAGAAGCATCGGTGGATGGACACGTGATCACAGAAGGTGTGCGAAAACTCATCGATGCCGCACTAACCACACCTATCCCTACAGCTGCAGAACTTACTGTAAAAGAGCTGGACGAAAGGGCCCAAGCCCTAGAAGCGCATCGTCAACAACTCCTCGATGAAGCTAAAAACATCGAGGTGGAGAAGAAACGCATGTCAACCAAGGAATACATGTCTCGGTTGCATCAGAAGACACGGAAGCGTCACATCAATGATGACCAATTCCCACGTGTCCGTGGCGTCCTTTTCGGGGACGAGATGGGGAAGCCACGGAAACACAGCAACGGAGATTGGGTATACCCAACCCCAGTACAAAATACCATGGCAGCCCGAGAAATTCTATCGGCTAATCCAGGACCAGAGGAGATCCGTTTGGGTATCAAGCTACTCAACAAGGGACTAGAGCAGCAGAAGTTGCCCTGTCTGGAAGTCAAAAACTGGTCTCGGATTCTGACCAATATCGCACAGATCCGGCATGGGCTAACGTAAGATCCCATTACGTTCGGGCGCAGTATCATAACCACGAGCGCAGGGAAGAAAATTATTCAAGAACCGGATCGTCGGGATAGCATCGCAGAGCTACGCATAACTGGAGCAATGTTGCTCCAGCGGCTGAGAAAGACATTGCACTGAATCCGAGGAATCCTCCCCGACGAGAGTACAACGATCGAAAGGGAGAAGATAAGGAGAAACGTCGGGAGGAGGATCGTCAGAGAATGCCACCTCCTAGATATGAGAGCCGTCCGGCTGAGCCTCACCATGGTGGGAACGACGGACAAAGGAATGACGAAAACCACGCTGGAACAAGCCGGCAGGGTGCTCGTCGTAGTCAAGAACCTCCCGGGAACCGGAATAATGACGTTTCGGACGGAGACCGGCGATCAGCCGGAAACAATTCAGCTGCCCCACCCCCTCCACCAGGCAGTTATCATAACGGACCCCAAGGAGGTCAAGGAGGACGACATGGCGGAGGAGGTGGTGGCAGAAGCCGAAGTCCGGCTCCAAGGCACCACAGCCACAACCGACATTCAGGACGATCTCTATCCCCGAACGATGCAAGGCAAGGGATCAACTCGAACATAGAGGCTCGGCGCTATGAAACTGATGACGTGTACGTGGGCCCAAAGTGCTTCGGATCACGCATCAGAGCTACAAAATTCCCCGAAGGATTTGCTATCTCAAGACATATTCAAGCCTACGACAGCATTGCTCGGCCAGACACCTAGTTACAGGACTTCTTCCAAGCTTGTTGCATCGCTAAAGGCGGAAACAGCCTGGTCGCAACCCGATATCTCCCACTTATGCTGCGGAAGACGGCACGATCATGGCTCAATGAACTTCCGGCAAACACCATCCACAACTGGTATGACTTAAAAAGTGCGTTCTTTCGGAATTTCGAAGGCACATATCGGAGGCCCTGTTCGGTCGAAGACCTACAACGTTTCAGCCAGAAAGCCGGAGAAACTTGCCGGGATTACCTCGGATGATGGATCAACACCAAGAACTCATGTGAGGGAGTAAACGATCAAACTGCGATTGAAGCTTTCATCGTAGGACTCCCAATTGGTCTACTGCGTCATCGCTTGAAGTGTGACAAGGTCACTGATTTGGGAGAGATGATAGAAACATCGAGCAAGTATGCAGATGCTGACGACGATGCAGAACGATTACTCAACGTCCTGGCTGTACATCAGTCAGCAAAGACAAAGCAACAAGCTCAGAAGCGCAAAAACACCTCGGAAGAAAAACCCAACGCGGAGACAGCAGTGGTCACTACTGTTTCTGGGTCGGGAGGACGAGGAGGACATGGCGGAGGCCGCGGGCATGGCCGTGGGACATCAAGGGTCCAAAGTAGAGGAGAGCAACAACTAGGCAAAACCTACACTTGGGCCGACATTGCCAATAACCCATGTGTGCATCACTTGGACGCCAATGGGGGCTCGTCCCACACCAACGCTGATTGTCGTTTTAATGACGACATCAAGAGAGATGATACCGCGGGCTACAAAGCTAAGCGAAAGAAGGGAAAGAAAAATCCCGAAAAAGACAAGGAGACCAAGGAAGATTCCGACATGGAGGAAGATTCTGACATGGAAGAAAACTTTTCCCACCAAGAAGGACACTTACGTCACCTTCCTCGGATCTCAACCAGCAAAGGTCAAGAAAGCAGTTCTCCACAAGCTCAATGCAACAGTTCCGGCTGTCCCTCAATATCTGGACTGGTCGGAGGTGGCGATCACATTTGACTGATCATCCGCCTAAGCTACACAGGCGAGGAAAATATGCCTTAATCGTCAATCCACTTATTGACGGTTATGGTTTCTCCAAGACCCTCATGGACGGTGGTAGCAGCATCAATATTCTCTATGTCGAAACGCTACGCCGGATGAAGATCTCAGAAACACAGCTGAACCATTGCTCTGTGATCTTTCACGGAGTTGTCCCAGGAAGACAAGCTAATTCCCTAGGAGAGATCACTTTAGATGTTACTTTTGGAACTCCAAAGAATTATCGGACGGAGGCACTTTCCTTTGAAGTGGTCCCGTTCAAGAGCGCATACCACGCTATATTCGGACGTCCGGCTTACTGGGCTTTTATGGCTCGTCCGTGTTACATTTACAATATGATGAAAATTCCAGATCCCAACGGCGTGATCACCATCAGGGGAGACCCGAAGAAAGCGCGAGAGTGCGAGGATGGAAATGCCGCCTTTGCTAAAGCCGTGCTGCACGCCTAGGAGTACCAGGAGATCAAGAAGAGCATAGATCCGTCCGAGATGACCGCAAGAAAGAAGGAGGTGACAAAGCCAAATCCGGAGTTCAAGGCATCTGAAGAGACGAAGACGACGTCGTTGAAGGATGATGACCCCTCCAAGGTGCCCCAGATAGGTGTAGGCCTAAGTAGCGCATAGGAAAGTGCGCTCGTCAAGTTCCTCCAAGAAAATCAAGATATCTTCGCATGGCAGCCATCTGACATGACCGGAGTACCTGGGGAACTTGCCGAGCACTCTCTAAATGTAAACCCGAACGCTAAACCCGTCAAACAGTCCTTACGACTGTTCGGTGATGAAAAGCGTAAGGCAATAGCTAAGGAACTAGCACGGCTCGAGTTAGCCGGATTCATAGAAGAGGTCATCCACACTGAGTGGTCGGCCAATCCTGTAATGGTCCCTAAAAAGGACACCACTGATTTAAGGATGTGTGTTGATTATACTGCCTTGAACAAGGCTTGTCCAAAAGATCCGTTCACTCTGCCTAGAATTGATCAAGTTATCGATTCTACGGCAGGCTCGGAACTCCTCTGTTTTCTTGACGCATATTCCGGTTATCACCAAATCCGGATGAAGGAATCTGACAAAGTCAAAACTTCATTCATAACCCCTTTCGGAACCTTCTGTTTTGTTACGATGCCCTTTGGGCTGAAGAACGCAGGAGCTACGCACCAGCGCACGAAGCAGCGTTGCCTCCATGACCAACTTGGACGCAATGTACATGCATATGTGGATGATATCGCGGTCATGTCAAAAAAGAAGGAAACGTTGATTTCTGACTTGGAGGAGACATTCGCCAATCTACGAAAATACAACATCATGCTTAGGCCGAAGAAATGCTTCTTTGGAATACCAGCCGGAAAATTGTTAGGTTTCATCGTGTCTCAAAGAGGCATAGAGGTGAACCGAGACAAAATTAAGGCTATACTCAATATTTCTAGGCCAACTCGCCTGAAGGACGTACAAAGACTAACTGGTTGCATTGCTGCAGTCAGTCGATTTGTAAGCCAGCTTGGTGAAAGATCCACACCATTGTATAAACTCCTGAAAAAGACCAAGGATTTTGTCTGGACCGACGAAGCTGAAGCTGCACTACAAGATCTGAAAAGAGTACTCTCATCTTCTCCTATCCTTGCAGCGACGGAACCTCAGGAACCGATGTTGCTTTACATTGCTGCGACGCATAAGGTTGTCAGTATCGTCATGGTGGTGGAGAGACCAGAGGAAAATCAGGAACACCTGGTGCAGCGTCCGACGTACTTTGTCAGTGAGGTCTTGACAGAGTCCAAACAGTGGTATCCGCATTACCAAAAGTTGGCTTACGGTGTTTTTCTAGCATCTCGTAAGCTACGACATTATTTTCAGGAGCATCCAATTATCGTGGTGAGCAAAGCTCCCATGAGATACATAATCAACAATAGCGACGCCACAGGACGCGTCGCCAAATGGGGAATATAGCTCTCAACTTTCGACATTTAGTATAAACCTCGGACAGCAATCAAATCCCAGATCCTTGCTGACTTTGTCGCTGATTGGACAGAGACGAAGGAGAACATGAACCTCCCTGAGTCGGAATATTGGACCCTCTTTTTCGATGGGTCTAAGGCTCGAGGGGGCTCGGGGGCTGGCGTGGTGCTTAAGTCACCCCAAGGAGATAAACTTTTATACGTGTTGCAGATCCACTTCACAGCAACAAACAACATTGCCGAGTATGAAGCACTGCTGCATGGAATCCGGATTGCTAAGGATATTAGCATCCGACGTTTGATGTGTTACGGAGATTCGGATCTTGTTGCTCAACAAGTGTTGGATATTTGTAATGCAAATAAACACATGGCAGCATATAAAGCTGGCGTGGATGATCTATCTAAATCGTTCGAAGGGTTTGAAGTTTAACACATCCCTCGAGCAGAAAATGAGGAAGCAGATGCACTATCTCGCATAGGCTCTACGCAGAAAGAGGTCCTGGATGGCGCTTTTTTAGAGCACCTCAAAGTCCCTTCGATAAAGGGAGTAGATGAGGAATATCCGACCAAATCCGACTCACCTTTGATAGCAGTTCTGGCTGTAATTCCCAGCTGGACTCAACCCTACCTCGATTATTTGGTAGATGGCAAATTACCCGAAGACGAGGTGCTGAGCCGGCAGATCATCCGACGAGCAAAAGCCTACACTATTGTTAAAGGTGAGCTCCATAAAAGGAGTGTTTCTGGGGTCTTTCAGCGTTGTGTATCTCTGGAAGAAGGAGTGGAAATCTTAAGGGAAATCCACGAAGGCAAGTGTGGACACCATGCTGCAGCCAAATCTTTAGTGGCAAAAGCTTTTAGACACGGATTTTGCTGGCTAACATCTCAAGCAGATGCCGAACGATTAGTCAAGACGTGCAAAGGCTGCCAAAAGTACGCCAAGCAAGCTCAATGTTCCGGCTGATCAGCTGCGAACAATCCCTATAACATGGCCCTTTGCGGTCTGGGGGCTTGATATGGTAGGACCATTTAAACGAGCTCCAAGTGGATTTACTCACCTCTTAGTGATGGTGGATAAATTCACCAAATGGATTGAGGCTAAACCTATCACTAGTTGTGATGGAGCAACAGCCAAAAGATTTGTCGAGGATGTCCTAATCCGGTATGGTTATCCGCGTAGCATTATCACGGACAACAGGAGTAACTTCTCTATGGGAGAATTGGCTGAATTCTGCGACGAGCAAAATATCCGGCTTAACATTGCGTCAGTCGCACATCCACAGGCTAACAGACAAGTTGAAAGAGCTAATGGTTTAATCTTACAAGGCCTGAAACCGAGACTCGAAGCACCACTACGACGTGCTGCGGGGGCTTGGGCTGAGAAATTACCCTCTGTAATTTGGAGTTTACGAACAACTCCGAACAGGTCAACAGGATACACACCTTTCTTCTTAGTCTATGGCGCAGAAGCAGTTCTCCCTAGTCATTTAATTCATACTTCTCCTAGAGTGGCCGCGTATATCGAAGAGGATGCCGAGATTTCTCGACAAAATGATCTCGACTTAGTCAAAGAAGTTCGCGTCGTTGCAAAAATGAGATCTACAGCCTATCAGCAGAAGTTACGCAAGTATCATAGCCAGAGAGTCCGAAATAGATCTTTCAATAAAGGTGATTTCGTTCTCCAGTTTGTGCAACAAAGAAAGCACAAAGTTTCCCCAGTATGGGAAGGGCCCTTTTTAGTTAGTCGAGTATTGCACAATGGATCGTACTACTTAACTGACATGAGGCCAGTCAAAGAAAGACCTGCTACTAAGAAGAGAATGAGAGCTGGAGGCAGTACAAATCCGGATGAGTTAGACAGACCGTGGAATATTTCTCAGCTGTGTCCCTTTTATTCTTAGTTTATCCTTCTTTGTAATCATATATATGTACATGTTCTTTGAGAAATAAAAGTCTTGGTTGCCTCAAGTTTTTTCTGAGAAATTTTTACCATCTTATTTCCAAATGATCATGTTATAGTCGAAAATCCCAGAATGCTTGAAAGTACTTTATGCTCATGTTCGTTCTGGTCTAGATTTCTGATTTTAAAACTGCTACCTTCGGGTATAACTCTAAATTTCTAGTCTTTACTTTGGTTATTTGTCTGATTGCTGGATGCGGGTATTTTCCGAGTAGTGAATTGTTGGTACTGGAAGCCTGCTTTGTTTCCGAGTTTAAACTGGTTTAGCAAGTGTGCTCCATTGCTCGGCAAAGTTTCCGCCTGAAGGTTTAGCCGGTTTACAAAAGGGACGAGGCGGAAAGCTAGATAAACGATAAGTAGAGAAGAAAAAATTCAAGTGCTTATTTCAGGCACACAAAAATAAAGCCAAGAGTGCTGAATAGATAAAAAGCTTAGCACTAGCAAAAAGTCAGTAGTACTTAATATTTACAAAATGCATCATGTCTTTCTGGAATAATACATAGTTTTCTGGTTTATGATGCGGGAGGAGATGAAGGAGTTGCCGGCTCGCTGGTTACTCCGCCTTGAAATCGTTCCGAGATGTCCGGATCTGAGGTGGTCCGTTCATCGTTGGAAACTTCTTCGGTTTCTTCTAGAGGAGGTGGCGGAGTATCTACGTGGGTGAAGAAGGGGATCTCATAGCTGGTCAGATCAGCTACGTGGCACCCGTATCCGGCGCAGGAGTGCATGATGGCTTGAAGGTCTTGCTCCTGGCCGTCTTCGTCTACCTTGCAGTACCCTCTGGTCACTTGCCATATCTCCATGTTTCCATGGTGGCTCATGACCATGGTGAGAGCGTTCTGCGCAGCAATCCGCGCGTAGGACATGTTCCAGTCCCGAACAAGCTGCGGCATCTCCTTGGCCTTGTCCCGCACCTGAAAATCCAACATGCTTGGCATGTCTGGAATCCTAAGAGACTCGCCAATGTCTTCAATAGATTGGCAGAAGTCATGCAGAAGATCACCGACTTGAGTAAGCCGGTGGGTGCGGGGCTCAGAGGAGGAAGAGTCCGTCAAGTTCAGAGGACCTATACACAAAACAAGTCGAAGAAAAATCCGACATTGATGAAAGTCGAAGAAATGATAAGTCAGACAGATGGAACGTACCAAGAATGACGTCGTCAATCTTGGTCTTCTCCTCCCGAAGACTCTGTAGTTCAGCCCGGAGCGCCTCGGAGATATCCTTCTCTCTGCCAAGCTCATTCTTGAGGTCTGAGATAATTTTATCTTGAGCAGCGATCTTGCGATCACGCTCTTCAGTGGCCATGGAGGAGGATTCCAGGACTTGAGCTATGCTCCTTTCATGATCCACCTTGAGCTTATCCAGCTCTTGGCGAAGTCCCTTGTTCTCTACCACCAGGGTCTTGAGGTTCTCGGCCTCTTCAATCATAGCAATGGATTGTTTCACCAGTGCTGTAACACAAAAAAGAACAACAGTTCAGAAAAAGTTCGGCACTCAAAAAGCAAAAGACCAGGTTTGAATCTCGGAATGTTTACCTTCGGCTTCATCCTTGGCTACTTTGAGTTAGGCATTTTTAAGCCGGAGAGCCTTGATCTCTCTCCGCTTATTGCAGACATTGGTAAGTAATTCCTGGTTATAGGAACATACTTTCTGTAAGTCAGAATACCCAAAGTCAGAAAGCTACTTAAGTCTCGGGCTAATATTTTTTGCTAAATATCAGCACGAGCCTTGGGGGCTACACTAGTTCGTTCTTTGGCATCCTAATGAAAGCATAAACCCGGATTCTATATCCTACTTCATGCTTGGGGGCTAGAGGATATGATATAACATAATGTAAAAATAAGAGTTGGAATTCTGACTTACATATTGCTCGCGGGTGAGTTTATCTAAACCCACGTTCACTTCAACTGCCACCTTCTCGGTAAGAGTAAGAGGGATTACTGGAGCTGTTGGAAGCTCGCCAGCCCTAATCCTCTCGTCGCGAAGGCGGACTTGAGCGAGAAGGTTGGAGAACTTGACGTCCTCTGCTTCTTGCGCTTCTTCCTCGGGGGATAAATGGCTTTTGTCCAGGACTTGCCTGGCTAGCCGCTGGATTTCCTCTCCGGATTTCGGGGATAGGCCAAACTTGGCAAGTCCCGGATTGCTGATGAGGTTGTCGGCGAAGACTTCAGGCGAGGGATCATTACCTGAAGAGGGTTCACCCTTATCTTGACCTGGCGCACCCACGGTGACGTCAGTTTGTGACCCAAGGATCACAGGCTCTGTTGGAGGAGACGGATCTTCTGCAACCACCGGAGAAGGAATAATCGCCGGAGTTGCAGAAGGTTGAGGTGCAGGAGTTGGAGGAGCCACAGTAGGAGAAGCTATGGTGAGCTTCGTCTGTCGCAGGGGCTTCACAGGAATCCCTTTCCCCTTACCCTTGATGAGAGGCTTTGCTCTGAGAATGTAGTAAAGTTGGAAACATTACATCTCAGAAAGAAATTCAAGAAAGGTACAAAGGCGGAAATTGTGAATGAAAGTTACCTCTTCACAACAGGCACTTCCTTTATGCCAACAGCCACTGTCGGAGCTTTGCGCTTCTTGAGCGCAAGGTCCGGCAATGGGACCACTTCAGTCTCCTGAGAAAACTCAGGAGGATATCCTTCGAGTGGAGCAAGCTCCGACTCGGGGAGGTCAGCAAGCTGAAAACAGGAAATCATATCAGCATTGCAGTATATAACTTAAAGATTGAAACACATAAAAGGTGTGTTGATGGAAGCTTAATGGCACCGGGGGTTTTCCGTTGTGTACATATCTAGAGAAATCTCCGGAATCCTCCTCTCGATCCGCTCCTTGATCAGCCATTTGATCTGGCTGATGTAGCCTTGAGTGGTGTAGGACTTGGGGCTGATGCGGAGGGAGTCTTTCTTGGAAGACGTGATGGAGTGCATCAGTCTATCCCCGTGGTACTGAAGTGGTTGGATCCGACGTGAGACCCAGCACTGGACCAAGTTGGATCCCTTTAGACCCATGTGCTTGATTAGATATTCGATCCGCCTCTTAGCGAGGATTAGATCGTCGGTGAGAGCCGGAGCAGCCTCGTCCTAGGAAGGCTGGGCCGTGGCGGCTCCGTCGACAAAAACCGGCAAAGCTACTCCGGAATATCCCTATGATAGGAAAAAGTGGCTGGCCATTGTTTGACCGAGTCACTGGCAGAAATTTTGGGATATGCCCAGTCACGTCTAAGTGAAAAGCTAATAGTGCCGGTGATGTAAGGAACACCGGCAGTGATGGAATTTCTCCGGACATGGAAATAGTACCGAAAGAGAAGCAAACTTGGCCAAATGCCGAGAAAGCCCTCGCAAAACGATGCAAACGCACTCATCCCTAAGAGAGAGTTGGGAGGAAGATTGTGGAGTTGAACTCCGTAATGATCTATAACCTCGGAGAAGAACTCTGGGGGAGTAAAAGACAGACCTCGGTCGAGATGGGTGCCGAAGTGGACCCGCTCGCCGTCTTGCGGGTTGGGGACGGTTTCGCCGGAGCAACTCCGCCTGTCGCCGGCGGTGAGAAGCCCCTCCCTCTCCATGTTCTTGAGGCCGTCCTCGTCAAGGGCGCAGGGGATCCAGATTCCCCGGAAGCTTTCCTTCTCCGCTGCTGCTTCCGTCGTCGTCGCCGCCGCTGCTGCCGCCAAACCGGAGGAAGAAGATGATGAAGCCATTTCTCCGGTGAGAAGATGACCTAAAAGTGGCGGCACTGGGAGTTTTTGTGGGGGGAAGGACGAGAGAGCTATGAGCGCGCAGGAGGATTGGGAGGAAAGGAAATGGCAAAGACTGGTTGAAAGGAGAAGGAGAAATCCAAACCCCTTATATCTACCTAACTGCGCCAAGATTCATGCAAATGCTACAGTGTAACCGCCACGCGTCGTGGAAAGAACTGGGAAGGACCCATGCGATGATTGCGTCTCCTTGATCTCCACGCTCGCATTGAAACGGCGCCTCGGTTCCGCGAACCGCGGACCCACCAACGGTCGTGCTGACGGCACGCCTGTCAGATGACGTGACTTGACCATGCTTGTGTCAGGTGGTGTAGAAACCAAGTTCCGGCTTAGTTTAAAATCGAGCTGGAAAATCCGAGTAACTAATTGATAGGTCCGACTTATTTTTAAGACCCGTATCATATTTTTTTGTGAAGTTTCAGGAACCCTTCGAGATTCTGCAAGCCGAAGATCAAGCTAGACGATGATAAAATCCGACTTTGGATCTTGGAGGCCTCCGGGGGCTGTTGTTGGGGATATACTTTCCGGGTATCCTCACAGTTCCTCACTGACCAGGGTGGCCCACTTCGGGTTAGACCTTTGCTTCAAGGGCGGCCTAGTCAGGAGAGAAGACGGAGTCCAATCCGGCTACGGCAAGGCCTAGAAGACTTACCGACTTAGGCCCATAATGTTACTTGTAGTTCAAGATCTACTCTGTAACCAACTCTTAGTCGTAGCCAGATTGATCTCTCCTATATACCCTAGGCCGGATATCTATATAAGCCGGCCTAGGAGAGCCTTTAGGGCAAAACACAATAGTCTAGAATCTCAACTCGCACAGGCGATACCCTGGTAACCCATATTCCGGCTCTGCCGTATTACTGGATTGCTAGCAGGAGTAGGATCCATCCAAAGCCGGCGGATTCAAACCTGGGTAAACTTGTGTGCTCGCCGTATCGGAATACCGTACGTCTCACACCCCTCTCTTCTGCACACCTCGAGGACCCCCTCATGGCGTACTTGTCATCAATCCGACGACATGCAACGGTTACTGTAGCAGGCCCTTAAAATGAGGCAACATGATGATTAGCCTCCACGTGGGGAAGCATACGAGAGAAGGAAGAATGACCCGGATGAGTACGAGGTAACCCGGCCAGCAAGTAAAAACTTGGAATGTGCCAAGGGAAAATAAACCTATGAAATCTGGATTATGGGGTAACTCGGAGAAGGAGCAAGAGGCTTAGTAAAATTGAACCTGCTATGGCCTTAGCGGCTAAGGCAGCTAAGACCGCACCAGCTTCGGGGACTAATGTTGGGGGGATACCCCCGGGTAGGGTCACGCCGGGGTATAATGGCCTAGTTAGCCGAGGTAGGGCAAGGTCAAAGCAAGTGCTGGCCGAGTCACCTCAAGGCAGGCCGGATCACGGAGTAACCCGGACCAGGGGACGTCCACCTAACTTGGTCTCAACCGACTTAAGACGTATGTCGGTAAGATGTATCTAACTTGTATGCAGGAACGAGTGTGGCCGGATCAACTATGTGGGATCCGGGTTATCTCAAGCTTGTAAGAGAAGGAAGGTATCTTGCTGGTCAAAGGTGACCACTGTACGCAGAGCATGAGCGAAGTGGATAGAGGCAGGACCACTGAGGCGTGGCGGACCAAGGTGACGAAGCCTATGTCGGATGACGCAGGCGCCGCAGAGGCTCACGTAGCCTCTGCATGGATGACGCGGGGGAAAAGTGACCCGGTCGGCTTACTATTTTGGGAAGAGGCATATTCCAGGGAATATGCCTCCACGTATGCCCTAAGTGGAGACCTAGCTGCTCCTATATAAGGGGGGCTAGGGCCTCTATAGAAGGGATTAATCTCGAGTGTGTTGTGATTTTACTAGTGTATTCCTGAGGGCTAGCTAGTGGTGAGAGTAAGAGAGTTCTTCTTCCTCCTCTCCCCAGTACAGCTCAAGGAGCACTTGTAATCTGTGAAGGTGAATCAAATAGAAAGCTACCGTGTGTGGAATCACCACACTATCCCTCCCTGGATTCCCCTAGTGCATTTAGTCGCCACCTTTAGCCTATCCATGGCATCTGCCATGACACCACCATGACAAGTGTGCAATATTTGCTCAGCGCAAAACAATTCAAACGGAAATGTATTGGAAACAAATGATGCAAATTGAATAAAACATGTTACGGGTGGCCAGTGAATAAGTACAGTAATTACTCGGGAAATAAAGGCACACGAAGGTAATCTGTCTTTATGTTCTTTAGCATAAAGTCTTTGAGGTAATCCCTCACGAGTGACCGGTCCTCGGGGTTCAACAAGATCCTTTCACACATGTAGAAGGGGTCCAATATCGCGATGCCCTGGGTTCTCTCTCTCTCTGGACCTTCATCAACATGTTGAGCAAGTACAGGCGGACTAGGGTATAGTCTAGCCGTTTAAAATGAAACAAATTGAAGATGTCTTCAAACCATAGGAAGAACAGATCCGTGGGGGGTGTATCAACGAAGCCCTTGCCCTCTAGCACCTGGACCACGAAAATAGGGTGTGCCGGATTTTTTTCTTTCACAAGTTGATTCTCTAGATACAGAATACTGCCATGCAGACTCTGCATAGGCAGACTTGCCGCTTTTTGCATCCTTGGCTTCATCATCGGCTTACCCGCTATATGCATTTTCCACAGGACATCCTTGGGTGCATATGGCATGCCGTCCTAAGCCCGGATAGTCGTCCTCGCCACCTTTGTTGGAACCGGCTGGCTTGTAGCCTTCGTCTTCTTACTTCTTTTTTGACCCTTCTTGATCTCTTGAATAGGGACCACTAACTCCTTACCGGCCACCTGGTGTCGTGTGTTAGGGCTGAAAACAATTCCACGCTGGGCTTGTGGAGCATCGGTGATAGGTAGAGGTGTCTCTTGAGAACTTTTGAAGTCCAGACGTTGTGTGCACATCATACTAGCTCCAACTAGATCTTCACGAGCGCGGCTGAAGGGTACAATAGAAGGCATGTAAAGGTCATCATCGGCACCAGTGATGAGGAATGCATCCATGTTATCATCATTGCTATTGTCGTGTGGCATATCCACTGGTGGTGGTGGCGGCAATGGCGGTGCGGCGGCCTTGCCATGTCTTATGCTGGTGGCGATGACTAGTGGTGGCGGTGGAGTTGTCCTTGGGGTGGTGCCTCCCTGATACGAATATGGGTCTTAGGCCATACCAACGGCCAGCCGTGGCATCCTACGAGGTTCAAGTGTTCTTCAGCTCCTTCGGGTTGAACGGGGGGGGTCGACATCGTTGCAGCCCGGTAGCACCCGAGCCAGCACAACCCTAAACATGTCATCACGCATGGGCTTGTTGTGGAATATGCGGTTCTTTGGTTGAACGATAGTGCCCTTGGCAACATCCGTCAACTTGCCCTCCATGTACTACAGGAGGGTGCCAACAATGTCCTGCGAAGAAACATGCGTGTTGGGCATCATCAGAGATATGGTCGTCATCAAAGGCAAAGGATATGAGCATCCGAGACGCTTAATTAGTTACCTTGGTGATGGAATCGAGCTCGGCTAGTGTCGACGCACCGCCGATGGCAGAGGGCGTGCAAGTGACAGAGGGGCTACTTCCATCCATGGTGCCGGCTGGCATATGCTCCGCCTCCAGCTGGGTTCACTAGGATGAAGCACCAGCGGTGCCACGGTGTTGTTGGGAAACATCGTCACCAGTGCGACCGGTTGCGTCGGGTTGTTGCTGGGTAGTGTCATCACCAGTTTGACCAGTTGCGCCGCACTGTTGGCGGCCCAGGTCAGCACCGCCGCGAAGGTCGGCTTCCCCATGGCGTCCGCGGGCAGGATCACCAATGCAAACTATGCCGGTATCTAGCTGGTCGCGTTGCTACCGGTCAAGTTGGGCAGAGGTATTGGCCCCTATCGACCTGCCAGGTTCCAAGCATCAAGCCCATCCAACAAATAAGGAACAATCTCTATGATCTTCTGTCCCAATCGGTTATCGATCATCTGTGGCATACTATCCATTCTTTTCTTGATCTCTTGAAACTCGTGTCGCTCCTCAGCCTCCTTCTGCAACTTTTTCTCTCTTCTAGCCTTGGCATCCTGTTTGTAGTAGTTAATAATTTTCATGGTCGTGCCTAAGCCGGGCAGACGGCCATCTGACATCAGCAGCTTCCATGTTTCCCTTTTCTTGAAATGGTTCGTCGCCCTATTGAAAGGACCGTCCCACGGCTCCGTCAACCCCTGGGAGGTGCCCATAGATGCTTTCATTTCCTCTTTCTGCAGAAGGAAGAGTTGAACGTGTCTAGAAATTAGGCTTCATTCTTAATTATAACTTGAGATCCACGCAAGGTAAATTTCTTACCAGATGTTCCTCAAATTTCTTCACATCCTCATTGTCGGTAATGAATTCCTTCGTTACTGGGTGAAGATAGTAGCAGGCCCGGACAAAGTTCCTCGTCTGCACACACGTGAATTTTTGCCATGGGTTTTATTTACCTAGACGTCAAAGCTCGGCATCCTACTTGTCCCAAATGGGCTTTACTCCTCTATAACCTCCGCTTCCGCAACGATGGTTGCTTATGTTCTGGTGCCCGCATCTTCTTCCCCCACGTAGTCCACCATACGCCCAAGTCAGAAGCCACCTTATCCTTGAAAAGGTTAAATTCTTCTTCGTCGAGCCTCGGCTCGTGCTTCTTGATCTCCTTGAAGCTTTTACCCTTATCAATTCGTGCCTTCACCCGGGTTCTCCAACTACTCAAGGCATTGCTCATCTTCGTGAGGGTTACCTGGTTTGCCTTATTCCCTTTGAGATTTAAGTTGTTAAATGGATCTGGGAACTTGTATCATTAGTGAAGCTTCTGGATGAGGAGATCTGTCAAATGCGCTTGCTCAGGTGCCCTTAGGTTTCACGTGTTGAGCGAGACGGTGTCCTGGACGATGCACCTGATCTATATGCCATACCCTTTGACAAGTTCTTTAGGCTCCAAGGGTACGCCAGAAGGGGACACTTCAGTAAATTCCTCTCGGACGGTGTCGAGCACTAGCGGCTGCCAATCCTTTCTTTGCTTCTTGGCGCTATTAGGTTGGCTACCGCCGCCATATGTGCGTTCGCCAGCAGTGGTCTCACCCTCTGCGCCAGTATTGGTGGTGGCTTCATCCTGGCCATCACCACTATCAGTGGTTTCTTCATTGGCGGTGGCATCCTCGTCTTGCATCAGGTCATACATCTTATCGTCGCCCTCGTCGCCCTCATCCCGGCCAAACTCCCAAAACACCTTGTTACTCTCCCGGGCTTCTTTTAAGACATTTGTAGGCCGAGATGTGTCGGCCCCGTAGTTTTTGTGTCCGCTCGACATGGTGAGTACTACATACAAAGATGCAACTAGTTAGTAGAAAATACACGGGAAAATATGGCATGACCTTTGCTAATTTATGGACCTAGGAGTGCCCATTTTTTACCGAAACATAAATGAATCAACATTTCGGCGAAAACGGGCAACTCAAAACCAATAAATCCTGCATCTCATACACATAAACATATACATAGAGGAGAAGCACACTTCATAAGAGACTGCCATTTTAACAAAATATACACTGAACCTATTCCAGAACACAAGCATTAATTCATCAATAACCACCAGAACATATCTTGCACCGACAAATTCATCAATATATACAGTTTTTTTGAATATACAAGCAGATAATAGCAAGCAAGCACTGCAGAACCTAAGCTAACTGAACCTAAGAAACTACTGAACCTAAGCTAATATATATACAGTTTTTCTTAGGTTTAGTAGCTGCGGAACCTAAGCTACTAAACCTAAGAAACTATTGAACCTACTACTACTCTACAAGCAAGCACTGCAGAGTAAGCAGTAACTCTGCAAGAACCTACTACTACTGAACCTACTACTACTCTGCAAGAACCACTAGTTCAAGAACTACTACTGAATTTACATGAGGCTACTACTACATGAGGTTCTAGCTAGGCTACATGTGGTCCTAAAAAGTTGGTTACATTTAGCTCATGTCATGACACTTCCAGTCCATTGATATTTGTAGTCGTGGTTCAAATTGTTTTTATTTCACTGACACATCCCAAATTTTAGTTAAAGCAATGTAGAAACTACAGAAAAATAAATGACTAGCCTATAAATTTGTAAAAATAGTGAAAACAATATTTCATATAACACTAAATACCAAGGAAATTAAACATTGGTACCCAGGACACATCTGAAGTCTGATCAAAAAGAGCAACCAGTTACCAATGAACATCTAGGAGCAAAGCACATGATTTATGAAGAAACACATTAATAAACTATCATGAATTTCATGCACTACTAGTCTGCAAAAACCTACTACTGCTCTGCAAAAACCACTGCAAAAAACCACTACTACTATGCAAAAACCACTACCAAACCTACTTAATTTGACTATGTTCTTACTAAAAAATTTAAAACCACTTGTTGTGCTGGATCATCACTGAGAATTTGAAACCCATGTTAGTATCATTAGCCAGTATTGCTTTTGAAGAACATAAATTTCTTTCTAAGTAAGCAAAGCATACATTTAAATCATTTTACTTAGGTAAAACACCTAGGAATAATTATGTAGAATCTGGTAGCATCAATACTCTACAATCTGGTAGCATCAATACAGAACCTAAGCTACATAATCTGGTAGCATCAATACTAAGCAGGCAAAGCATACACACCACTCCAAGAACCACCACTTCAAAGCAATCTAGTAGCATCAATACAAAACCACCACTGCAAGAACCACTAGCAAAACAGACTTGATGCAAAACCTGATGCTAAATGATTTTAGTCGCCATTGTGTACTAGTTCAGATTAGTGTGCAAGCAACGTTCATAGGTCAGGGGTCCTAGCTGCAAACCCTAGCAGGGAGAGGGGGCGGGGGAAGGGGAGTGGGAGAGAGGGGAAAGGTACCTCGACGATGGCTAGATGGCTGAACGGTGGTGGAAGCGTGGACAGCAGCGACCTCCTACTCCACACCGGCGTGGATAGCGACAGCCTCCTCCTCCACAGTGGCGGCCTCCCCCTCCACAGCGACCTCCTCCTCCACAGCGGCGGCCTCCTCCTCCATAGTGGCGCTTCTACATCGACGATGGTGGCGGGATCAAAAGTGGCAGCGGTTGGGCGGGTTCGATCTGGACTGAGAAAGAGAAAGTAAGAATGTAGGGAAAGGGCACGATGCATCGATTTTTTTGGCTAAGTGTAGAGTATCTGTGATGCATCCCTGCGACGTGCACCACGGATATTAGTGGGCCCAGAGGAGGGGGAACACGCTGGCAAAGCATCCACGTATATCTGTGGCGCATATACGTGAGATGCGCCACGGATATTTTCGCCACTTAGCACAAAATAGACGCGCGTTGTGTGGTTGCCAGCAACACCACACAGCTGCATTGGTAGCCGACCTTGCTCTTAACTAACTGGGGCATCCAGGTTCGAATCCTGGGTGTCTCAGTTTTTATTTTTTTAAATGAATTTTACTTTCTCCCTCCAACTAGTACTAAGTATATCTAGATTTTTTAATTGTGTTTTAACATATATTCCTCCGATTTAGTACTAGTTTAGTACCCAAGTAATGGATTAACACATGCACACATAACGCTAGCGTTTGACATACACACACCTGACACATATACACACACGGCGATAGAATTTTATATGCACACACATAATCACACGGCCCCCTAGCGTTTCACAATCTTCTTGCACTTCACTATTTTCTTGCCTTTCTTCGTCGCTATTGAATAATTTAGCCCAGGCATATATTAACTTCTTCTCGTGAACGGACAACCTTTAGCTGGTAGGGTGGTCCTGCTTCTTCTTGTCGAAGTAGTAGGTATGTCGATGTCCTCTTCCATCTTCGGGTCGCCGTAGTTGTCGAAGTATTCCTCATTGGCTACTTCGTCCATTCCGATGATTCTCCTTTTTTTCCTCCTCACGATAACACGACTAGGCTTTGTCGGGTCGGTTATGAAAAACATTGGTCCACTTGGCTAGCCAATACCCACGGCTCATTTTTAGCGGTGACGTGCGCGCCGACAGTTATTGTTTTGGTTTCGGGTATAAGCATGGTTGTGAAATACCGATCTTATTTTTCGATGTTTCTGGCCCATCTAACATGGAACATCGACACCTTTTCTCCACAATGGTCGAGCTCCCATATCTCCTCGATCCTTCCATAGTATCTTTCCTTGACGGTAGTTGACTCGTCCGTGAAGCATTCCATAGTTACTCCTGAGTACTGATATTCGTTGTTCTTGTCCTTTTCCTCGGTGTAGAATGTGTAGTTGTTGATGTCTTACGCATGGTAGGTCCTAAGGTTGTGTTCGGGGCCCTGTGACAAGGTGAATATGAGTTTGCACTCTTCTATACGAGGACTCTAGGAGGGTTTTTTCTAGTAGCTTCTCCTTGAACCACTGCGTGAAGGTGGAGTTGTGCTCCCTTATTATTTCTCATTGAGTCCTCGTCCGGCCCTGGTCGCTGTACTTCTTCTCAATAAAGCTTTTGTGCTCTGCGCACCAAGGGTCGAACAATTCTATGTGTTTTTGTGCAACTAGGTTCACCCTATGAAAGTTGATGCATCAATTAGTGTGGTTCACATGAACAGTGCGATGACCCTCGCGGTGACCACATCCAGCGAGCCTGCCGAGGTGCCTGTTGTTTCCTGCTAGACTAACAGGATCCTCATCGGCGGTGCCTAAATAATTCTGGCAGAAAGAGATGCACTCGTAGGTCAGAAAGCCCTTGGCTATGCTTGCATCTGGACGGGCCCTGTTGCGGACGAAGCCTTTGATGATTCCATTCATCATTTCAAACGGCATCATGTTGTGAAGGAATGTCGACCTAAGGTGGATGATATCATCCACAACATGGACCAGCAGATGCACCATGATGTCGAAGAATGCGGGTGGGAAGTAAATCTCGAGCTCGCATAGTATCACCACTATCTCTTCGTGTAGCCTTGCGAGCTACTGCATGCCGATCGACTTTCGAGAGATGATGTCGAAAAAGTTGCAGAGGCCAAACAATGTCTCATGTACGTGCTTGTCCATTATCCCCTGGATTGCAACGGGAAGTATCTACATCATCAGCACGTGACAGTCATGAGACTTCATCCCGCTGAACCTCTGCTTTACCATGTCTATATATCTTCTTATCTTCCCTGAGTAACCGTAAGGAACTTTCACTCCTAGGACGCACTTGATAAACTGCTTGATCTCCCGCTGACTTAGAGTGAAGCGGGAAGGGGCAGTAATAATCGGACTTCTTGGCCCTTTTCCTCCTATGGCGACCTTCGGTCTCCTTCGGCTGATCATCATCGTCGTCATCATCAAGGCATCCTCCCTGAAGATCTTCCCTGATGCCTAGATGTTTTAGGTCGCTTCTTGCTTTTTGCCCATCTGTGGTCCTCTTTGGCATGTTGAGCAGGGTGCCAACCAGACTCTTAAACACGTTCTTAGTGATGTGCATGACATCAAGGCAATGTGGCATGTGGAGGATCTTCCACTACGGTAGGTCCTAGAAAATAGACCTCGCTTTCCATACATTCATTAGTGGTTCCGGCCTCTTACGCTTCTTTCCCCACAAAGGGCATTCTGTCCAATTATTCAGCAATTCCTCGATTTCTTCCACGCTCTTCAGACATGGGACTATTCCGTGCTCGGCTTTACCATAGAACAGATCTCCGTGTTTTCTCCATGGGTCATCTTTGCGAATCCACCTTCGAGTCCCGGGGTACACGGTTTTCGAAAACCTAGGATCCTTTTCTAGTTGGAGATGTGGCATATGCTCCATGAACTTGACACATGCGTAGTGTCCATGGCCACCTGGCACGAGACATATGCATAACCAGGATAGTCTTGCACCATCGCGAGCAACGAGGCTTTAAGAGGAAAATATTCTCCTAAAAAGGCATCCCACATATTCGCTGGCGTCTCCTAGAACGTGGCTAGCTCCTCTTTTAATAGCCCGAGATACAGATGGATGTCGATACCTGCTTGTTCCGGCCCCTGAATAAGAATACTCATGTGTATGTACCTCCTCTTCGTGCATAGCCATGGAGGGAGGTTGTATGGACATACAAACACAGGCCAGGTGTTGTGTGTGCTGCTCTGGTTGCCAAATGGATTTAATCCATCGGTGCTCATACCCAGCCTAACGTTCCTTGGATCGTCTCCAAAAAACGGGAACTTGATGTCCATTGCATTCCACTGGCAAGCATCCGAAGGGTGTGTTAGTATCTTCTCCTTATTCGGATCATCTTCAGGCTTCGGGCTTCCGCGTGCCAGCGCATGAGCTTTGCTTCCTTAGGGTCTATGAAATACCGCTGTAGACGAGGAGTGATTGGAAAGTACCATACCACTTTTTCTGGATCTTTCTTCCCTCTCTTGTATCATGCATGACCACACACAGGACATGTGGTTCTATCCGCGTACTCGTTTTGATAAATGATGCAAACGTTGATGCAGGTGTGGTATTTTACGTGCGGTAGATGGAGAGGGCACACGACTTTCTTTGCCTCCTCGATATTTGTTGGACAAGTGTTTGGTTTAGGAAGAAGGTCATGCCAGAATCTAATCATATCATTGAAGCTTGTGTCGGTCCAGTTGTGTTTGTCCCTCATCTCTAGAGCCTTGAGCATTACATGCAAGCGGGTATCCTCGGGCCGACATCCTTCATAAAATGGAGTACTCCGATCTATCTCAAGTTGTGCCAGCTTGGCTTTCTCTCTAGTGGCAGCTTTGGGGTTTGCTCGTCTCTTTGAGGAGCAGTTCTTGAACATGAGGGTCCTGCAAGGCTGTTTGCAGCATCTGCTGCATGTCTGCATCTTCTCCATCATCTTCCAACGCATCTCATTTGTGATGGTCATGTTCGACATCTCCTTCATGATGATCATGTCCGGGAGGCTCTTCGGCTTCTCGCCTACCTCTCCATTATTTTTGTCTTGCCGCCCTTCCTCATTTCCTGTAGTCCCATCATTATCAACGTAATCTTCGTCATTGATCCAACGAGTAATGCCAGACATGAAACACGGCACTAGTAGGTGGTTCTGCAATACTCCGGAATAAGGGTCCACCAATCCCCTGAGTCTGCATTTGTGACAAGGACATCTTATCTAGGTCTCGTTGTTCTGGATCATTTCGGTCGTCGCGCCTTCCAAATATCTAGCCACGAGGCTTTTGCTCATCTTGATGACCATGATCGCATGCGCGGTATAGAGCAAGAGAATATTTTAGAACGTGCACACACATGCATGCATGGTTGCCAGAAAAATTCGGCATGACCTATCCTAAAAATAGGACATACCCGTAATGCAAACAATTTGCCGTAGCAAAAATTAATCAACATTTCGGCAAACATGCATACACCACGCAGCACACACCGTACCATACCACGAATTTTGTCACATACACACAAACATTCATCCAACACGCAGCAATAACATCTCGCCCATGCAATCATCACAAGTAATTCATCGTATACATACAAACATGCATATGTACTTCCATGCATCTACTCACCAAGTAAACGATGGAGGAGGATAAAATTGAATAGGTGGTTTTAGTAGATCTAGCCTTCCTTTTACAAATCTACCATCCAAAATAGTTTTAGATGGCTAAAATGAGTGAATTCATGCGGAGAAATGAGGTGGGAGGAGGAAGAACACGACCAGATCTGGTGTAGAGGGGGCAAGTCAGTGGAGGGGAAAGTGCACCAAGGTAGGAAAAAGTGGTGGTTGCTAGCTGTATAAAAGGTGCCCGACATATCAGTGGCGCACATGCGTGGAACATGCCACGGATAGCATAAAGGTTAGTGGCGCACTCCGTAGAATGCGCCATAGATATGTCGGGAGCCATCTATATTTGCCACTTATGCATGGGCCTAGACATATCCGTGGCGCATTACAGTTAGGCACGCCACATGAAGTGAAAATATCGGTGGCGCATGTTCATCCCATGCGCCACTGATACGTTAGCGCCCATGCATAAGTGGCAGGATGGTCTACCTAGATTTACCCGTGGCGCAATCCTAAACAATGCGCCATGGGTATTTTCTCTATTTGTGGCGCATCTAAACGACATGCGCCATAGGTAATATATCTATGGCGCACCACTTTCACCATGCGCCACTAGGTACAAAACCAAGGATAGCCAGATCTATAGTAGTGTGGTACCATAGGAATCACAGAAGAAGAGAGAAGGGAAAACCTCAAGGGTTCCGGGAAAGTCCGGCGGGTGTCCGGAGTTATCTAGAAGGAGTTCCGGTGCAACGGTGGGTTGAATAATATGTAAATATATGTTAATTATTGAATTATGCATATATTTATATTTATTTAATATTTATATATGATTTAATGGGGCAGCCCACCTAATGGGCCAATTCCCGGAGGGGAAAAGGGCCCAAGAGGGGGCCGCCTCCCTATGAGGAGCTGGCTGCCCTAGTGGGCTTGATCCTCATGTGGGGCCCTGATGTCTGCAAGTGCAAAGATCGTTTGTAGCTAGTTTCGAAGTATAGATATCGATCCCACAGGGAGCCCAAAGGTAAGTGTTTATGGGTGAAGTCTCTGTCACACCCAAAGTTGTCACAGGTCTTCGAGTGAATTGACTGCAAGTGTGGAAATAAGGATGAAATTTGGATTAAACTGGATGTATTAAAATAAAACTAAAATGTAAACTTCTGAAATAAAAAGCATAAAAGTAAAGAATGATTCGGTTGTTTGTTGTTTTCTACAGATGATGAAGAAAGGATAATATCATTTTGCGGCCCGAAAGTTGGGACGCCCAGGCAACGCGGTACCCAAGTTGCTTACAATCAATTATGTTTCCCAAAGTTGGCGTGCCAAATACCCAGAGGGTTTTTTTCGGCAGGAATTCAACTTTATGTTTCAATTCAAAATATCAGGGTAACGCCCGTCAAGTTGGCCCCCCTGTCAGCTTTCGCCGTTATGTCCCTGTCGTCGTGGCTGCCATGTAGGCTTGCAGTGTTGGCGCATGCATCCTTTACGCGTCTTCTTCTTCCTCCGGGGCGGCAATCTGTGGTCGCGGCCATGGAACAGAGCTAGGACTTGGAGGAACCTGCTCGGCCCTGCTCTCCTCCCCATCCCTAATCAGAGATCGCCCTCATGATGGCCGCACCCATGCCACGGCGGGGGGACGAGAATTCATTCCCGGGTGAGATCTGTCACCATGCCGACCATGCTCGGTCCTGGTGTCCTCCTCCAGAATCCGAGCTCGCCATCGCTGTGGTCGCACACGCACCAGCCACGGCACCTTCCTCTCCGAACCCCAAAGCCACATCCACCCAGTTCAGCACAATGCCAACAAGGTGAAAATGGATCAAGTTTTCTCCTTGTGATTGTAGAAAAACATGTATGTACCGTGTCCGTAGCATACTCTAACAATGTACACATATGTTGTTTACTAGATTTTCATTTGAAATTACTAGCTCCGTGATGACGAAACATAGAGAACCTAAATGAATGACGATGACGACCATGTTCTGTACTTTGCATTGCATCAACAAGTGCTCGCTGACGAAGCATGTTACCAAGAGAGTGGAGTTCATCAGCCATAGCCAAAAAATATGTGAACAAATCAATGAGGGATTCAATGCAAATATGCGCAGAAAAGCTAGATCCATTTCATCAATCATCAATAGGTGGCACATTCTAGTGATGCGTTCAAATGCGTACACCATGTATCATTTACTTGAAGTGGTTGTTATCCTAAGAAAAAATGCCTAGTATGCACATTACCTTTGTCTGTTCTACGTTGCAATTCTGCTGTTATGGGTGTGGAAAGGAAAGCTAGGCTTCACTGAATATTACGTAGTTAGGCATAACTTAGTATTACACAAATAAGCACAGCTTAGTCTTTACACAAATAAGCATAACTAAAGATAAAGATGAAGACAAATGGTTCATCGGATCTGCCAGTATGAGCACTAGCTCCCTGGAGCTGGTGGTATCATCGGAACAAACAAGAATGTTGTGTTTGGCCGTCTGTCATTCTCCATCAAATCGTATGACCCCACTGATGAGCCAATTGTAGGCCCCCTCCCCCCGACGTGGATTCGGCACAAGGTCGGATCTGGAGTGTCAACATGATAGGCGTGTGAGTGTGCAGCTAACACACAGTCTGCTATCAACACTAGAAGTGTTAGCACCTCGGTAACAACACCAGCATGTTCTTCCTGGACTCCGGCAGCAGCCTCTCCAGGTATTTTGTCAGCTTCACTAGCAGCAGCCTCAGCAGGTATATCGTCAGCTTCACCAGCACCAGCATTAGCAAGTATTTTGTTAGCTTCACCAGCAGCAGCATCACCAAGTATTTCGTCAGCTTAACAAGGAGCAGCAGCAGCTAGTTCTTCATCAGCTCCACCACCACCACTAGTAGTAGCAGTAGCAGCATCAGGAGCCAAGGATGCCTGAGCAATTACAGGTTCAACAGCTCCATGGGCTTCGACAAGGAAAGGGTAGTTGATCCCAAGAAACACAGATTGTCCCTTCAGATTGTCGACTCTACTCTAGACTTGCTCTACTAGGTCTTTGGATGGGCATGCGAACCTCGAGAAACGTGACACCGCAGTGATGGGTATGAAGAAAGTTGTGTCCCCATAGGTTCTATTGTATCACCAACTTTGTTTAGTGCTCCCCTGATATGAATCCACATGAGTTCAACATCCTGTTTCGGGTCGCCTCCGAGAGGTGCCAAGAACCAGCGCCGTGTCCCAAGTTCAGTATCTGATACTGCATCTTCGATCACCAGAGCTGGAATGATGCGCGGGGATGCGTGGGTACCTACGTGTTACTTACAGTCAGTAAGCAGAATTTTGAATGGGATTTTGCATGCTATATGACACCATGACTTACCCCAGATGGACGGCTCCCAAACACGCATGTCGCCGCTAGGTTCAGTGACCACATAAATGCGTTGTGGTTTGTTCGAATGGTAGCTGGAGGTGAACATGGCGTCGACATACTTCTTCGGCTGCAGGAAGTCATCGCGCAAGGCTGTCCATTCCTTGTCTTCTGGGCATCTAATGAATGTGATTGCCTTGTCAAACACCGCTAAGAGGTCGTACTCCCAGGTCTTCCACACCTCCCGTGGTCTATGTGGGAGCTGTACCTTCAGGAGCTCAAGGTCTGCCATGTCGAACCTGTAAGCGAATTCGGAAATAGGAGGCGACCACCCATTGTTGAATGCAGTAATGTCGACACCCTCCAAAGATGGCAATGTAAATCTCAACGATCTGTAGCCATTTTTTAGAGTCCAACTACTCCCATCCTGGGATAAAATGACCAGCCACTCGCCGTTGCCACCCACCTAGTTCTGGTCACTTCCCATTTCCATCTCTTCTTCTTCCTTGATATTCACCACTACTGATTCCGACCACTTCTCCAGTAGCATCAGTTTTGCATAAATATTCTACAGAGCTTGTTGTTAGTTGGTACAATCACCTAGCATGGATTCCATTGCAAATACAATTTGACAACTGGTCCTTCAGATTAAAGTACCCAAAATATCGCCTAAATACGAGTGTCTCCTCGGATATCACCTAAATTGTGCCTATGTCACTACGAAGATACCCAATATATGGAGTAGGAGCAGAGCCCCACAGAACAAACTCCTGACGATGATCCTAAACAGCTCGGGGCATAACAACCTTATGCCCTCTAATCTGTTTGTTTTTATTTTAGGAAATAGAATATCACCTAGTAGGCATTCCATTGCAAATCGAAATTGACAACTCGTCTATCACCTAAAGTAAGACTGTGTCACTACAAAAATACCAGAATATCAGGTACGAGCAGAGCTTCTACTGTACAAAATAGTCTTAAATGGTTCAATTTGTTCGAACCGCGCGTGCACACAACACGTTCGATGAAAGGAACATAGGATTCCAATGACAGATCAGCACATATGAATCAACGATATGACTAAACCAATAAGAAAGATACTGGAACTTACGTGCCCATCGAGGTCGTTTGGCCATTTGCTGGTATCGGGGTAAAGAAGGCATGGCCTGCCGAACGGTTGTTCGTCCATGTCCCGCATCGTGAAGCGGTAGCTAGGGATGCAGCGAGTGAGGCGGCCAGCAGAGATGATGTCCAACCCCGTGGTGATCCTGTGCACATTCGCGGCGCTGAGGTTTGGCCATCCCTAATCCCCGCGGTGGCGGTCGCCCTGGCCATCCGTGTCGTCATCGCATGCCTTTCGCTTCAGCCTGCTGCTACCCCAAGCTCTACCCATAGCGTCAAATGGAGTCTAGAATCCGGTAGATAAAATGGAGGCGTTGTGATAAGGAGCCGGATAGCTTCGAGAGGGGATGGAATCAGGGATGGGGGCAGTTGTTCAATTAGGGAGTGACCTAGTGAGGAACCGCCGCTGCCGTCAGTTCTCGTCCGCATGGAAGACAAGGAAGGGCGTAATTATTGAGGGCACGCACCGGAACCATCTAGAGAGAGTGAAAAAATAAACCGTAAGAGAGAGAAATGTGCGGCCCGCCTGTCAGTGAGTAAAGGCCGGCACGCGCAAACGTGACTACGTTTGACTTGGATTATGCATGGCAGACCTTGATTCCACCGCATGCAAGTGGTGCAGAATAAATTTTAGGCAGCGCTAGCGTCGACGTGTAAAACCGCCGTTTTTCTCCACCTTCACCCTACTACGAATGGTCGTGCACCATTCCAGATATTCGTAAGGGCGGTTCCAATCTTTCACTTCTCCATCTCATTTCCTCCTCCACGGCCTCATCGTCTTTATGATCCACGGTCTCATCCATTTCCTCCGCCACAGCATCACCTTCTTCCTCCGTATCCTTTTCCTCTTGCCTATAGTCATGGACTTTTCGGATATCCGAAACGACGGCAGGCAAGCAACTGCGTACTTCGACATAGAAGTATATGGCGGGAAGAAGATCAATGTCGTCGACACCACCGACCCTCGGACAGTGAGGAACATTCCGAATAATTAAACAAGTTGGCTGCGGTTCGAAGAAAACAGGTTCATAGGTCTCGACCTTGAGTACAGCCACGATCACCTTAGGATCACCGTGGTGCAACTCTTCATGAAGGGGCATGTCCTCGTATACCAGCCTTTTTGCGAGATGGGGGTTGACGGGATCTGGTAGACTTTGTTGTCTTTTTGTTCCTGAACCGTCTGTTTGCAAAAGTTATTGCTATATTATTTGTCTGAATTCATTTTCATGTAGGTGGGGCAAAAGGATTAGGGATCTGTTTCATGACTTTCTCGTGAACCAGCACATAACATTTACTAGTGTTGACATCACGAATGACACTAAACTGCTTGAAAGCCCGACTGTCAACATTAGAATCCCAAAGGAGTGTAGAGTGGACATCCAGAAAATTTACTGGATCCTAGGGATGAAGGGCGACGGGACCGGGATGGCCAATCTTGCCTCCAAACTCATCGACCCGTGGTACGCTAACATGAAGGGCAAATTGCCGAGATGTTCGTGGAGCCGTTTAGGGCACGATTACTGGGAGGATAAGCCGCTTTCTGAACCTAATTTAAAGTACGCTGCAATTGACGGGTATGTTAGCCACGAGCTTTACCGCCAGATTGTAAAAACTTGTTCCAGGCATCGCATCATTGAACCACCACCAAGGCAGGTTATTTGCCCCAGATGCCAGAGTGTAGATGAATCTACAAGCTGGGGCAAGCAACTGAAGGCATCCTAGGATCGGTTGCCTTCTCCAACAGGTTGGGATGTAGACTTTTAGTGCATGATTGTTGTGTTTGTATGGGGCTTGATATGTTTATGAAAACATGCTATTTCATAAGTACACTATGTGAGCAATTACGAACTGATGTGTATTACCTTTGTCGAACTATAATTTGGGTTTGGTGATGACTATATCCTTCGCTATAATCTGGGTTTGGTTATGACTTATGACTGTATCACACCTTATGCATGTCAGTCCTAGATTCTGCCGCATGCAAATGGCACAGACAGAATTTGTAAGTATGAATGTTGAGCATACAAAAGGGGGAAATGTAATTCATAAAGGTTAACTACCTAATAGCACAGCGATCATACGAGCTCGGTTCTTACACACGGAATGCTTAGAAAATACATGCGAGATAAAATACATGCGAGATAAAACTAGGAACGAATGCGAAACTAGTAGTGGTAAACAGCACACTCAGCCACCCGCCAGATCCTGTTGAGCATCTCATAGCAGACATACGCGTCCCTGGCTTCGTACTTAATCGCATCGTAATTTAAGTGCATCCACTCCCATCGCTTGTGCAGGTGCTTTGGGAACTCGACTTTCATGTAGGCGTACTCATGGTCGATGATGTCGGCAGTGAGTTTAGCCATGTCGGCTTTCCCAGTATCGCCATCCGGGTACCCTCCACAAATGTTGGAGATTGACGTGATTGACGACATGAGCGAGGAGATCCCGCTCTAGCTTCGGAGTGTCGTTCTTGATGTCGACGCTGGCGAAGTAGATCTCCCTCCTGTGTAGGAACTCGTGAAGCTCCGAACATACATATTTGGCCCTACATACGTGGTATAGGAGGCAGTGGTTGCGCATGGACAGCTGCAAAAGCGTCGCCCTCTTCCTATCTCCGGTATACTCGAGGTCAAGGCCGACGATCTTGTACCCGTCCATCAGCTCCTATAGCCACCGCTCGTACATTGCGATGACCTTGGTGACCTCCGCTGATGCATTTGTGTGGACAACCGTCAGCTTGGTGGTGCCATGGGCGGTGACTGTGTACTCGTCAGTGAAGTCGTTCCCGTCGCCGAACACGCCGTACTCTACATCCATGGCAGCAGCTAATGCGGTGGCGGTGGCCTAGGGTCAGTAGCGGTGGCTAGGATTGGGCGTGGCGGTGCAGTGATCTGTTGTGGTGGTATGGCTCAGTGGAGGCGGTGCCTGCGACAGCGTCGATGGTTCTTGCGGTGGCTGCAGCGGCGGCGGAAGGAAGGAGTTGGGGATTTTTGCATAGTGATGTGTTGTGGAGACAGAAGGCGATGCTTAAATTGCGTTTACCAATATTCTGGTCATACTCAAGCGAAAGCAAGTTTGAACGAGTGAGCACCGTTGGTTTCTAATCCTAGCAATTAAATTCGGCAACCGTCTCGGTAGGCGATGGGATGGGTGTGTGACGTGGCTTTGGCGTGGCAGAGACCGGTCACGTAGACCACCGTCCCGTTGCCGATCCGCAGCGGGTGCGCGGTGCTGACATGATGTAACGTGACAGGACAAAAGGAAGTGTACAACTATTATTCCCTGCACCCCGGGGCAACCGCCCAGCCGATCAGGCCTGCCGATTGCGCAAAGCATGCAATTTCCTTTCTTTGTTGATTTTGTCCAAATTTGGCCAAATTGAAGCTCATTTGCCCATGCTTCTATAAGTTTCTGTGTAGGCCACTTGTGTAAGCATGCACGATCAAGGAACTTTGCAACACATGTGTCGGTGGAAAAGCATGAGGTTTCAACACACCACATAGTTTAGGGATTTCTATTTTCCCTGGCAAAAGTGGTTCCATATTTACTTTTTGGCTTTTGGAACTAGTTCCCTACACTGTGGAGGTGGTTCCAAATTGAGCAAAAGAGGGAACCGGAGCAAGAGGGTGCTCTGATGCCAAATATGGTTCCAAATTGATTAGCTAACATGTGTGTGACATGTGTCCTTTGCTCTCATATCTTTAGACAAAACATAAGGCCATTCTTGTCAGCGGTGGGACCGCATGGTGCAGAAATTTAGAATAGCTACATTGTGGAGATCTAGCCATATTGCATGGTAAAGCCAAATTCAGATTTTTGTCAGATTTAGCTATAGCAACATTGTGGCTCCCTTAGTTTGTCCTCACTTTTGCCCTCCCTCCATTCTGAAGCCCTCACATGCGCTCGGAGGGGGTGTCGTCTGGTCAAAGGCTTGGCCGTTATGTGCGCCCTGACGCCTAAATTGGAAGTTTTTTTTGTTATTTGGCCTTTTTAAGAGCGCATTTCCCCTCTCTCGCTAACAGTGTGTTTTTTTCCCAAAAAGGTAGCAAATCTAGAGCAGCTTCTCTCTTCATTCATTTTTCCTTTTGCCCTCGTTTTCCCCAATCTGGTAGCAAATCTAGAGCAGCAAAACTAACCAGCACCATAAATAAATTCAGTAAACAGAGAAGATGTAGATAAAGTAGCTAATATAGGTTATATAGTATGGTACTTAACGAGGTTCGACAATTAGGCTGCTCAGCAGCAGTAGCTGACAAGTTCAACACAGACAAGACAAAAGAAGCTGATTTACAGCAGCAACTGATTAGTGGCCCCTCGTGGCCTCTGCTAGGAGGTCCTCCGCCTCCTCCCTCTGGCGCCTCCTCCACTTCTTCCTGCCCACTCCCTTGACCTTGGGCGCCTTGGGTTTGATCGGGGGCATGGGACCCTCCTCGATAGCCACCTTCTGCAGGTTGCGGAGGTGAAGACCGAGCGTCTGGTGCTTGGCTATGAAGCCGTGGACGTTCACGGACTCACCACAAGTCCTCACATCCTCCGCATGCTTCACGAGGGAGTTGAAGTCCGTGGCGCGGAGCCTCCTGGTGGGGCAGAAGGGGCACCTGTACACGTCGTCGGCGAAGAAGTTGTTGTACTGGCCGGACTTTAGCCTCCTCGGCACATGACGAGTCTTGGTTTCCTTGGACTCGCCGTCACTGCGGACGTTGTTGCTATCCTCCTATTGGAAAAAATAGTAGAGTGCAATAAGGACATGATTGAGATACTTTGATTATCGGGATTGATTATTTGAATAAATTAACCGATTGAGATCTCCCGATTATTCCCAAAATCTCAAACCAAATCGAATACTAATTCCAACTACGAACAGGGGGATTCATTGAAAATCAAGATCTAACATAAGAGGATTAGCTACTGTAAAAATACGAATAGCCAAGCCCTAATAACATATGATCTAGCATCCAACGATGGAAACAGGCTAAGAACAAGGGAATGGGAGAAAACCCTGGTTACCTTCGACCATGGGTCGGCGATGCTGGTGTCGTAGGGGTTCTCCTGCCTTATGTAGACAACCTCCTCGTAGGGGTCCCAGCAGAGGGAGATCTGTTCGACACCGGCAAGGGCCTACTCGTCGGCGGATGCGGGGATAGGGATGGGGGCCTCTACGGGGAACAGGTCCTCCTCGCCAGCGGCCTTGGAGGCGCCGATGGCCACTGCACCATTCTTCTCCATCGCTAGCATGGTTGGGGTTTTCTTGGGGGTTTGCAGAAGCTTCTGGGACAGTGGAGACGGTTGAGTGAGCGAGTGAGTGATGAGTGAGAGTGGGGAGGCCTATATTAAAGGAGAAGGGAAGCGATATTTTGTTGCACTACAATGCACCACGTACGCTACTGCACCGTGCATGGCCACACTTGTCCGCTACCACCCCGTGCACCGCACACACATACCGTGAGTCATGTTTTTCCCTCGTGTCTAACCCTGGCGATTCAGTTGTACTTAGTTTTGCCCTTGTGCGTAACACTGGCAGTTTGGTTCCATTTTTTAAATCATTTTCTATTTTCTATTTGAATCCCTTTGTCAGTCTTGCCCTTGGTTTTAGGTTCTACTCAGTTTTGCCCTTGGTTTTTAAGTTCTATTCAGTTTTGCCCTTGGTTCTTAAGTGCTACTCGGTTTTCCCCTCTCTTTGTATCCATCTCTCGCACATGTGCTCATCTTCGCTACTACGATCTGATTGGTCGAGATAGTTGTCACACGGATCATGCCCACCAACCGTTGATCCTCTGTGATCTAGCAGACAGGATAACCCTTATATCTGTCGGGGGCACCCCTCTATCCATGCAAAATAATGAGTATGCCACTGGAACTTTAACTCCATAAACAGATGAACTTGAATATAATTTGAAGCGTACGAAAATAGAAATCCCCATAGTTTAAGGGTCTAGAAATGGTAAGAGAACTAAATATTATTAGTGGCCGGGCCAGCACAGTGACGGGTTGGTCCGCTAGAAGTTGCTGATTCCTAAGTAAGGGGACACTAGGCCGGTCTTGACATACTCCCTCAGAAATTTGCCATAAGCACCATGCTTAGCCTTGGTCGTGACTTGTGTTTACTAGCCGGGCTTTTACCGATGCCAACCGCATGCGGAATCAAGCTGGCAATCCTCAGGTTTACTCCTTTCTTACAAAAAGGGCACCTGAGCTCCCCAAGTCGAGTGCGGAAAGGGATTATCCCGCTCTTTAGCTTCTTCATGACATGGCAGCTCTTGTTGTCCTTGTTCTCCTTGTTAGAGTCCATCTCACTTGAATCTACCTGTAATGTATGAAATGCAAACCGAAATGAGAAAAATAATAAATATATATTCCTTCCACCATTCCGAGTTACTTTCGATGCAATAACATGTCTATACAGGTTCAACAGTTCATTATGGTTGTCTCCCCAGCTCGCTCCTAAATTAATGTGGTTTGTGTTCTTGATAACTTACTAATAAAAAAATGTGGATTCATTCAGAACAGACTAGATCTCTCCGTGTACCGGTTCGTACGTTGCATCTAATCATTAGGACTAGATTTTTTTATGAAGCCAGGATAGATTAAGCTCGAGCAGAAAATATGAAACATGTTGAAATAGATGTACCTCCGGGTACACGAGCGGAGCGTGTTCGTCGAACTCCACGCCCTCATCGGGGCCTCCGAAGTCATCAGCACCGGCGAGCACATGGTCCCCCAAGGGGTTGAACTGCCTGTCCTCCTCGCCTTGTGCTGCGTAATGCTCCTCTAGATCTGCCGCGTGAAGCACCACCCCGGCGGCGATGCCCGCACACTCACCCCCACGCACTGGTTTCATGAAGAAGGTTCGTGCCTGTACGTTCAAGATTGTGGGGTTTTGCTAGATAGGGAAGAGAGAGGAGTGGATGAGTGCGAATGGAGGACCCGATAGGCTGGGTTTTTAATGTGGGGACGTTAAGGCTTCCTCGAGGGCCCCGGTAGGCAGCTCTTCTGGCGGCGGCTACCGTGTGGAAGGTTCATGTGGTGGGGGCCTATCGGAAGTGAGAGTGCAGGCGCGCTGCATAGTAAATATGGTATAGCCCATGGGCCGTGGATGACCAGTTGCCGTGTAGTAGACTTGTAGCCTTTGCAGACTAGATTAAACGTGACATGACCACTCGACAACTTTTTCCATGGACGGCATCGTGTTCCTTCTTGTGAAGTCTCGCTGAGGGAGACGTCCGTGCTGTCTCGCGCTATCCTGTGAAGGGCACGACGTGTGCGACAAGCCTCGTTGGATCACATATAATCAACGGTTGGTGCGCACGATCCGCGTGACAAATGTGACAACCAACCAGGGTGTAGCAGACAGAGTGGGCATAAGTTTGGGCTTCTACGAAAGAGAGAGGGGGCAAAACTGAGTAGTATCAAAAAACCAAGGGCGAAGCTGAGTATTATAAAATGGAAATTAAGTGTCTTTTACAATGAAATGCATCATGGCATACATCAAATTATGCCAAGATATATCCACTAGAGTTCATTGCATGTTTGTTCTTTTCCACAAAACACATGGATCAACCAATGGAATTGCATGTGTGTTATTGTCACAAACCAACATATGGATCAACCAATGTCATTGCATGTGTGTTCCTGTCATGAACCACATATGGATCCACCACTGTTCATTGCATGTGTGTTCTTTCGGACAAACCACATATGTATCCACTAGAGTAATTGGCATGTGTGCTCTTCTCACAACCCACATATGGATCAACCAGTGTCATTGTATGTGTGTTCTTTCCACAAACCACATATGGATCCACCAATGGTCATTGCATGTGTGTTCTTTTCCACAAACCACATGGATCAACCAATGGCATTGCATGTGTGTTATTGTCATAAA